>VXAA01000465.1:225116-249870 GCA_013399115.1 Anseranas semipalmata
CTTAGATCCGTTATAAAAAAAAAAAAAGATAAAACCTATATATATATATTTTTTTTCTGCATTCTGATATTTTTCAAGTGGCTATTTTATTTTATTTTATTTGTCAATGTTTTTTGTCTTCCATTTCATTTGGTACATAGAGCATTCTCTGTGAATTTCACCCAACACATACGATCTCTGATTCCTGGAAAAGGTATTTCTCCAAAAATGTTTTAAGATTCTTTCTATCTTAATGAAATTCATGCTTTATATGGATTCCTCCTGTCCTGATGAAAGATTTATCATAGATATTTATTTTCCAAGAAATTTGTCCTAATGATTTTAACACAATTCTGTTCTTGTCTGACCAAAATAGTTTTGCAGTCTTAGTATGTATTTGTACTGTGCTGTTCTAAAGAAATTATTGAAAGTTTGCATCAGTAAACCTCTTTTTCATGTACTAAAATGATCGTAATTTTTTGAGGGGAGGAGATAAAATAAGACAAGAGGCAGTGGGTACAAACTGGAACACAAGAGGTTCTGTCTAAACATCAGGAAGCACTTTACTGTGTGGGTGGCTGCGCACTGGCACAGGACCTCCGGAGGTCCCTTCCAACCTCAACTATTCTGTGATTCTGTGATAAGTTCTTGAGTGAATTTTTTGCTACTACTAACACTTATGAAACTAAAGAATCAAATATTTAAAATAGCCAGGCTGAAGCAATATAAGCTCATCCACAGTTAGATCTTGGAAGAAATTCTGGTGCAGTGCTAGCAAATAAAGAGCTGATGTTGCTGACTTTTCTAATGACTGAGTCACCTAGACTGAAACAGGCAAACGCTTTTCATCAGGTGATCTGTGCTAAGTGCTTGAGCTCAAAATCCTATTCAAGGGGGGACTGTAGTTGCACATGAGAGAATACTTTTCTTTAAAATTATTTTAAAATACAGAAAAAGATCTCTCTCTCTGTGAGTGCATATATATATATATATATATATATATATAACTGAAAAATTTCACACGTCTCACAACATGGTTGTTTCCTATTTGACAACACATTTGCCAACAGTGACAATTTTTTCTTTCTCATCTTTCTAATTTAATGTCATCATTCATTCACTGTGCAGAAGTGCTATGAAGCAAGAGGTAGCATGGTTTTTTTTTTTCCTACAAAACATGGGATATTTTTATAGTTAGCTGCCAAAATTTACCTACATCTGCAGAGTACCACTGACTTAACTAGATTCGTTACAGATGTTACAGCGCTTTTTAATCTTAGGGTTGGGAATAGCAATATTTATATCATTTTCAAGGCCTGTTTGTAAATGGGCCAAGATCATTGAGTGAAAAGTGCTATCTGAGTAACAGGTAATCTTAATATCAGCTTTTTGCCATTCACTTAGTTATTTTAAGTTGCCTTTACAAGTAGGAACAGATGCTGACTTCCTATTACTCCTGTATTAGTTAAAGCATTTGAAAAATATCATAATGGCTGAGTATATAGTGGAACAGAAGTTTCATATTTAAGTTACTAACGCTTTCTAAACAAGTGAGAGCTTCAGCTGAAATCCATGTAAGAGTTCACCGCTATGTTACTGCTATACATTGTCTGAATTATGCACAAAGTATGAAGATCTGATGATTAAGGTAAGCTAAGTATCAGATGCAAAATGTTTGCAAGTGGGTATATTATGCGTACATTACTGGGGGAAATACGTTCATACGAAGAGGTACAGGGCCTTACTAAGAATGCTTTTTGCTTTCAATAATCTGATAACATTTTGGCATGTATAGGCTACTCAGGATGCTCCAGATGCTGAGAAAAGCTAAAGTGAACTCCTGTAAGTAATAAAAAAAAGCCTGTATTAATAGTTTCAATACACTTAGTTTTGTTATATTTTGTGGATGAATGGTATAACTGTGTCATTGTCCTCTACATGCTATATGATTTTACTAGAAATATGGGTACACAGAACCAGATTCCTCTTGCACTAAATTAAAACAAATCTCCTCTCTGGTGTTTCTTCAGGAATGTTTTGCTAAGTACAGTTCTGGAAAAAAGGATGTCTGGATAGATGAGAAGCAGCTCTACTGAACAAGTCTAGACAATACAAAGAAACACAGTAAAAGAAGAATTAGTATGGCCTCAGAAAGCCTTACCAGTGTTTGAAGTAAGGTCTCCTTTGAAAAATTGTTGGCAGCATGACCAGATGATCTGCTTGATTATTTCTTTGCTCAGGTATTTCTATGTTTTTATGTGTAACCACATTTTCAATGGTATCCAGCTGCCTTACAGATTTTCCCTCCTAACTAGAGCAGTTTCTCTCCAAGTTTTAGTTAGTTTGCAGGTCAGATAGCACAATAATGTTTTGCGGCAGCTACATCATATTTAGAATACTGATAACATGATAAATCAAGAAGGAACGGAACTGGATAAACTAAAGAGTTACATTTGGTTTTCAGAACAAGAAAGTTTTCAGAGGGAAGATATTTTGAATTAACAGGCCAAAGGCAGAGCTAAGATAAGTTAAAGTTTCTGCTGGAAGTTAGTATGTCAGGCAATTCTCATAATACCATACTCTTAATGCGAGTAATATTGTCTTCATCTCTCTTGATGTCATTTTTATGAACAAGAGGTAGTAGTCTTGCTTATTTTCTATTTCCACCTTATAAAGTCTCCCTTATGAATTTGACCGAGCAATAATCCTTTTCTCCCTTAGTGTGGCAGTTGTAGAAGTCTGGTCTTACAGAAACTATCAAGCTATAGAGATTGAATAGAAAGTGAGTCTTGTAAATCAGTAGAGAGATCCCCATCTTCGAAAATATAAAGTCAGAAAAGCAGAACAATTTAAAAATTATAATTAATTATAGTGGTTACAGTTATTGGGAATTCTCAGCAAAGAGACAATGCTTTAGCAACCCTGGTGATTATGCAAGCATATGAAAAGTACAGCTAAAAGTAAAAACAAACATTGAAAACAAGTGCCTCTCTACATATATGTAAATAAAAAAACTAAGCAAAATCAACCCTGAAACTGAGAAATCAGCAACATTGCCAATGCCCAAATAACAAATGTTCTGTCACAGCCTTCTTGCCTAAAATCCCCAGACAGACTGGAACAGGACTAGTGGGATCACAACTGGTTATCCTTCTCTAATCCATTCCAGCCAGGAAGATCTGCCTTTCTAGCTCCTGTTCTGATACACAACTGTCTATGAAATCCTGTGGGCTAAGGCCACTTAAGGCCACTAAGCCCACAGTGGTGGGCTAAGTGTCAGTTTACAACCACTGGCTCTCAGTGTATTTTGAAATCTGTTCTTCTACTGCTTAGAAGAGCCTTCCTATGAAATCGGTTTATTTGCTGGTTTCTATTGATCCTGTCTTCACTTTTTCTAAGGTCAAACTCTGGTTTTACTATTGCTTATTTGGTCTTGATGATAATCTATCTACATGGGTCACAGAGTCTCTAGTGACAGAAATAACAGTACACATAAGCTATACATCTAGTACATTACAGCTATTACTCTTAGCCAAAAAATAGCTTCAAAAACAATTTCTGCTTGACGGAATACACCTTCCTGTCTAGGAGGCAGTCTTTTTTTCCTCCTTGGTTTGTAGCCTGTTTTACTGCCTGATCAAAACACAATAGTAATCATGATGAATATACACTGAGTGAAGTAGAATTTGACTTTCAGTCTCCCAAGAGGGTTGTGATATTTCTGCTTATATGTCACTATCTCCAGTTATTGTATCAGCACAAGAAAATCTTTTCTCCCTTTTGAGCACCGGTGAATTCAGTACACCCTGTGATGTAACATAATAATGAACAGTTCAGCACACTAAAATCATCATACTTGAACCAACCTTTACAGACCAATTTCAATTAAAAGAGAGCTGAAATGCTCATATGCATTTTTCTCTCTGAGAAGACAGCAATACCAGAACTTCTAGAGAAATTAAAGCTCTGAAAGAAAGAACAGCGTGCTTCTATAAGTTTTCAAAGTACTGTTGATCTGCTGTGTTTCTGCCAGTTTTAGCCAATGGGTTCAGAAATAAGATATGAATTCTTAAGGAATTCTGAGAAACTGATGCTACTAATTTATATAGTGTAAATTGATCCTCATTGTGAAATGTCAGGATCACAAAGGAGATAGCTCCAAGTTTACTTCTATGGGTTTAATTTTAATGTTAATTTTCAGCTTGAACTGCTGCCCTGAGGGTTATTTTTAATATTTTGATAAACTGAAAAACAGTCTAGATAGAAAGATTTAACTTAAAAATGTCAATTGTAAAGATAATTTTTAAATGATAGTTTCCTGATAGGAGACTCTTATGGGAAGCTAAAAAGGGGAGAGAGGTGCGCTGTGAAATATAATGTTCATTCACTGAAATCTCAGCACACGCAAACGTTGATTTGCTTATCTCAGTCATTTTGTGAAGGGATTGTAGGATCCCTGTAACCTGACACAGGTAAATATCCATCCGCCAAAGAATGGATTGGAAATAAGTTCTGTTCAGTAGTTAGTGGTATAGCCTTAGAATAATTTTGGTTAGAATGGACTGCTGCTGTCATGAGTTTCCTGACAGCCCATTCCACCAACTCGAGATTCCTCCGAATGGCAGCCCTGCCTTTCAGGCATATGGACTGCTCCCCACAATTCAGTTTGTCCACGAACTCGGTGAGAGTGAACTCCAGCCAATCATCCAAGGAAGACGTTGAGCAGTACTGGCTGCAGTATCAGGCCCAGAGGGATATCAGTAGTAAATGGCCAACAACTGGACTTTGTACTACTGATCACAACTCTAAGCTTGATGGTCCAGACCATTTTCCACCTACCTTATCATCCACTTCTCCAGTCTATATCTCACCAATTTGCATATAATGTTGCTACAGGAGACCATAATCTGAGCCTTGCTAAAGTCAAGGCTCTCTCCTTGCAAAATCCATTGCTCTCCCCTTATCCACAGGAAAAAAAAACATCTCATCATAGAAAGCAATCAGGTTGTTTAGGCATGATGTGGCCTTGGTAAAGCTATGCTGGCTGTTCCCCAGTCATCTTCTCCTTTACATGCTTGGAAATGGCTCCTAGGTGGATTTACTCCGTAACTTTTGCAGACACTGACATCAGGCTTACTCTTCTAGTTATCTGGATTCCTCTGAAGATGGGCATGACATTTGCCTTTTTCCAGACATCAAGAATCTCCCATAGTCCCCATAACCTTTCAAAGGTGATAGACAGAGGCCTCACAATGATATCAGGGAGCTCTCTCAGCACCCTTGGATGAATCCCATGTGGAACCATGGACTTGTGCATATCCAATTGGTTCAAGTCTATTTTCCTGTACAGCAGGTAATGCTTCAGACCCACAGGCCCTGCTGCTACACTGGGAGGTGTGATGGCAAACCTGACCCGTAAAAACTGAGGCCAAAAGGTCAAGTACCTTTGCCTTTTCTGTGTCCTTTGTCACTAGCTTCTCTGCTTTATTGAGCAGTGGGTCTACATTTTCAATAGCCCCTTTTGTTGCCAATGTATTACAGAAGCCATTTTTCTTATATTGATAGCAAGTTTCAACTCCAGCTGTTTCAGCTTTCCTGAGCATTTCTCTGTACTCTCAGGCAATGTCTCTATATTCCTCCTGGATTACCTGTTCCTGCTTCCACCTTCTGTGTGTTTCCTTTTCCCACTTGAGCTCAGCCAGGTGTTCATTCTTCATCCACAAGGGCCCTCTGCCACATTTGCTTGCATTTCTTCAAGTTGGGAGGTTCTTGTGCTTTGAGGAAGCTGTCTCTGAAAGATCAACCAGCTCTATCCTGTACTGTGGGCATTAGTAATACCCCTCCTTCCATATGAGCAGTGAGTGATATCACATGACTGATTAAAATGTGTTGGGAATACAGCAACTACAGAAATGCAACAGAATTCATGACTGCCACATGTCAGCAAGCATCCCAACTACGGTTAACATTTAAGTCTAAACAAACAAACAACAGCAACAAAAAACAATGCTGCCTGACAAAGTATACTGCTATAGTGCTTTTCACTTTTCCCAGGTAGATTGTTCAAAAGTATATCATTTGGTGACTTGTTTCAGATACAAATTATATTATATTGTAGTGTATTGTAGCAAAATGCTTACTAAGGAAACTGGGAAATGCTATTTAACTGGCTGATACATTGCAAGGACTGTTCTTTTTCACAAGGTGAATCTGAAAGTATATTCCACTAGAGGGCCCTCTTCACACATGAAATGAAAACCTGCCTTTAGCAGTACTGGATGTTTTATCAATTCTTCAGGTTATAGAAGGGTTTTGGTGTAGGAAAGAAATGTAGTAGTGCATCAGTATACTGGATAAGACCCTGTTTGGAACATATTATTCGTCTTGTGACTTCATTTTCAGATGAAGCGTTCTGATCCACTGTCCTGGTTTTGGCTGTGATAGAGTTAATTTTCTTCCTAGTAGCTGGTATGGTGCTGTGTTTTGGATTTAGGATGAGAACAATGCTGATAACGCAGCGATGTTTTAGTTGTCGCAGAGCAGTGCTTACACACAGCCAAGGACTTTTCAGCTTCTTGTGCTGCCCTGCCAGCGAGGAGGCTGGGGGTGCACCAGGAGCTGGGAGGGGACACAGGACAGCTGACCCCAACTGGCCAAAGGGATGTCCCACACCATATGGCGTCATGCTGAACTACAAAACTGGGGGGAGTTGGCTGGGGTATGCGTGTGGGTGTTGCTTGGGGACTGGCTGAGCATTGGTAGGCAGGGGTTGAGCAACGGTGTTGTGCATCACTTGTTTTGTGTGTGTGTGTATGTGTATAGACATATATATATATACATATAATTATTTTCCCTTTCTTTTCTTTCCTATTAAACTGTCTTTATCTCAACCCACTGGTGGGGGAGTGAGTGAACAGCTGTGGTGCTTAGCTGCCTGCCAGGTTAAACCACAGCATCCACCGGAATTATTTTTGGTCACTGAACATGAACATTTTGGATAATCTTAAATAAAAAATTCTATCTCCCTGAGGTCAGTGGGAATCAGATTAGGCCAAAATGGTTATTTTATAGGCTCTGCAAATATCATTAAAGCATTTTTTGGTGGGGGATTATGTTTACATAAGATGTCCTTTCATACGTGAAGATAACCCTGCCATTTTCCTACCTGATAGCCTAAAAACATATTTTACTAAAATAGACTTATGATGAGCAATGCCATTTACATCTCTATCCTTATCCAAACAGCTGCTGTTCCTTTTTTCACTTGAAAACTGTTTAAAAACTTGTAAGTAAGAAACATTATGAATATTTAACCATCATTTCTACAGAATTGTGCCATGCTACCAACAGCAGCATTTCAAGAATACAGGTTGTGTCCTTCCATATTGAATGAAATAGGGCTATGTTTGTAAAGAGATGTAGGCACAAGAAGTGCAGCCGGGTGCTTTTGAAAATCTCAATGGGCTTAAACCGCTTTTGTAGACAAGGTTTAGTTCTGCTTCTCTCCTGTAGTAATCAATCCGTGTTTAAGAGAAAGATGTCCAAACTGTAATTGATTTAATTTACATCTGGGAGTATCTGCCAGGAGTGCTATATTTTTTCCCTTATCCAAGGGAAAGCCTGAACCGCTCCCTCTCTAATCTCCAGTCAAGCCTTTGTCCTGTGTTCTCTCTTCCTTTGCCATTGTCTGTGTATGTTCCAGACAATCATTCCTTCTCACTCCAAGCCACATCTTAGCCTTATGTTGCTTTTGGTTCCAACCTTCTTGTTCACACACCTCTTTTTTTCTTTCTTTCTTTCTTTTTTTTTTCTTCCAAATGACAGTTTTCAAACATTTTTCTCTTGTTCTCTGGAAACTCCAGTTGCTATAGTGACACCTGATGATTACAGAGACAGTGACTACCTTTGTTAGATCCTCAGTTGCTATAGCAATGACTGTTGGCTATGGGTTCAATGAAATCTGCTACATGGTTCATGCCCTTTTACACAGCAATACAGCTTGTAAAAGCTTCTTTTAATTGTTATCCTCAGTAATGAGACTGTGAGCCAAATTCTGTTCTAATTGAAGTCAGTGGGAGTTTTGCCATTAACTTCAGTGAGACCACAGTTTGGTTCTAAACTCCCTTGTGCATAAATAACAAAAGGAATCTACTTTCAGCACAGCAGCAAATGTGATTTGGTTTCATTCTATTAGTAACATCTGAACACTGTGCCAATACTTGGGTATCAGTGACTGTACTTTAGTAAAGATTGACTTAAATGATAATCTTTGGAATATTACATAAACGGTCAACTCTCAGATCAAAAATATCATAGTCCTTGGGGGGGTATTCTTTTGACTAGAGGAATCATGATACTAAAATGTCATCTTTATAATTCTTAGATCATGTGTTTTTCTTCAAGGAGAAATGTTTCCTTATTGTTTCTTTGTGGAACCAGTGAAAAGACAGTAAACTTTTTCAAGGAAATATCTTCACATCACAGAAGGGATATCCCTACTGAAAAGGCAGATAATATGCATTTCTTCTGAAGACCATTATTTCTTGGTAGTCTCACTGAATTTTCTCAACATTATGGGAATGACCTCTGAAGAATGTCTTAAAGCCAACTTTGCCTTTGAGCTATTTCTGTTTTATTGAAGATATCCTGGAGATAATTTTAACGTTGTGGGAATCCAATTCAAGTACAAATTAAGACTGGAAAATGCTATATTTGATGTGTCCTTCCACTTACATTTGTTTTGTAGGTTATATCCAAATTATCATATGTTATGACTGTTGTAGTCACTTGTTCCTTTGTCTGGTGGCCTTTTCAGGAACTCATTATTATTCTTCTGTTTATCCACTGTTTTTGTGAAGCCATGGGGAAATCTGCTGTGGTTATGTCTCAGAACAGAATTTCTTCCCCTTGAAACTCAATAAGGTCTAAGTTACAGGCAAGATCATGAAATATCTGATTTTCAGCATGGTCAGAATAGAATCTCTGACTTCTATAGCTTATTCAAAACTAAAAATAAATAATAATAAAAAAATACTGTGTTTTGAAGGATGTCCTTTCACAGACTTCTACCACAAACCTCGTGTCTGAGTTCAGTGACAGAACAATGACTATTGGGTAGCTAATACAAATATGAAATGACAAGCATGTCCTTGTAGTATTAAAACGTGCTCATTTTAAGCAGTCAGGAATACATGAAAAAATCATGAAAGTACCTGAAATAACTGCCATTGATCTAGGCCAAAATGATCACAGTGGAGTACTTCATTTGCTAAGGAAACCGTATGGAATGGAGAAACATTGCAATTACTACAGAAAAACTGAAGTCTTTGGTAAATCACACCTTGTATCAGCACATATTTTGTATCATTTTCTAGTAGAGTCACTCCTCAAGCACCAGGAGAACATCAGAACTCTTTCAGTACTCCCATGTTTTCAGTGTGCTTACTGCTGTACAGCATTTTTTTTGGAGCCCAGGCCAAAACTGAGGGAATCCATGCTCACTTCTCTTTCCTTTCACTTCATATAACTTCCTCAAATTTTGGAATTTCTTCCTACTACAGCAGTTATTTTGGTTTCTGTTTCTCCTCCTGCTCACCAAAGACTCCTAAAATAAACCATGAAAAAAAATTCTTTCTTATGAATTCTGTTCTCCTTCGGTGACCAGTCTTATCTGATGATCCAAGTCCTTATCAGGCATTTTTTTGTTTTGATACTAGCCTGTTGGGCAAAATGGTTGTTCTTGCTATTTACACATGCTAGGTTTTCTGTGAATACAGGCTCATAAATTGTTAACAACTGTCTATACTCAAAGCATCATATGGTGACTCTGCATTTTCATTCCTCTGTGAGTCTGGTCACAGAATAACATTAGAACCATTTTTTGTGTTGCTGAAGTCTCATTTTCTTACACACACATTTTCCACCAATCTGTTTGTTATGGGAGAGGAAGGTGACTGAAATACTGAAAATTCTTGCGGACCACTGATATTGCTGAGATTTCACCCCACTCTGCTTTGTAGCAAAAGACTTTATGAATTCTGCACTGACTGATCTGTTCTACTTCTGCGGCATGTGAGGAATTCTGTCCTCTCTTCTAACATGCATACACAATTTATTTTGGATTATTTACATACTCTGCTTGGATGCCTAATGCATTCTTACATGATTTATGGAGATATTACATTCTGGAATTTGAAAGAGATGTTATTTTCCATATCCTTCTAATAAGAACATACTACCTGAAGTGAGCAACAATCAGACTTAAAGCTGTGCCTCTCGCTACCTGAGGGAGAGCAGATACTAATTCCCTGCTTGAGGATCTTTCTTTCCATCCATGCCTCACATTAACATTTATTGCAGTTCCCTGTCACTGCTAGGGAGAGTAGCTACAGGGGCTCACCATACCAGGCTGTTAAAGGCTTGGAACAAATCTAGATTTATGCATCTTCAAGTTAGACACGCTATTCTGGCAGTGCTCCTTAACTGAGTAACCAGAATGCTTTCAGGAGACTGAGACTTCTGTTGATAATAAGTGTCCCTTGCAGCTTAGGTGCTTTTTAGGGAAAACAGAGTATCTTTTCAACATCCTTCAAAGTAAAAGGAAATCATTTTAGGAAAAATCAGCTAAGTATCCTGGATAAAAATTGATATGTATTTATTCAAGCCTAGCTAGCACTTGCATTATTTCTGCTTTGTTCTCAGACTTGCTGTTAACAGTGTTCTTTATCCACCTTCTTGTCCCCAGTCTCTTTCCATCTCCATTGGTTGCAGGCCAGAAGGAACAGTTGTTCCTTATGAGACAGCCTTAAAAAAAAAAAAAAAAAAAAAAAAAGAAAGGGTGTTGAACTTAGATTTACATATTGTTGTTGCTTGACTCATCTCCTTTAGAGATCACAGCTTGAATTCTTCCATGAAGAATGTTCTCTCCACCATGTCTGACAGTTTAAACCTGGCAACACTCCACCTGCTGATTACAGCCCTCCAAGTATACAGAAGACAGCAGGACAGGTCCTCAGCAGTTCTTTTTTTTAGTTTATTTTAGTAGCAGCAAAACCCAGAACTTTTGTGCATCCACATATTCTGTCACTCCGAATTAGAATTAATTGAACTGGTTTTGGAAGAAAGGAAAAGCTGCAGCTTCCTGGCCATCTGGATTTTAATGGATTTGGAGATGAACAGTAGTAAAAAGTTTCATCATTCCTCTTGCTGTTGCTTCAATCCTCTTTCCACCTTCTAAGAGTATAGAGAAATAGCCTTTGTGATTCTTCATATATTCCACATTTAAAAAAAAAAAAGGACAAGAGGTTCTTTTTGGGGTATTAAATGGGATATATTACATCATGAAATATGTTTGCCAGGTCGAGTTAATGTGCAGGCTTAAAGGTTCTCTTTGTGACTGCGGAAGACTGGCAGCAAAGCACAGACTATTTTCTTTGAGTATTTGTAAGTCTGTTTTTGCATATGGCCTTTTGTTGAAAGACACATTATGGGTGGACAAAAAGTCAGCTATTGGACCTGAAACAAACTAATTTCTTGGGTTACATTTGCATCTTGCATACTAATTAATTTTTAGGGGATTTAAAAGAAATAAAACCGAAAATACCATCATCTAATTTCCCTCATTTAGGAATTATGCATTGCAAAATAAAACATTAAATATTTCAAATGTGGATACTGTAATATTTTACATTGATACATATTTTTCACGTCTTAAGATGGTAGCAGAAAATAGTGTGAGTATGTTAGTATTCTGGTAATACAAAGGTTTGCATTTTCCTAATGAAATATTCAGTCTCCTCCTAAATCCCCCATAGAAATCAATATCCTGGAAGTTCATAATTCACATCGCACATGAAAGTTAATTTTTTAGCAAATAAATAAGCATAAATGTTTTAATATATTGAAGTTACTAATATATATCATTCAGCATAGCTCCAGAATGGAATATTGCACACAGAAATATCTTCTACTGCACTGCTTTGTAAAAGAAAATAGTATGATTTTTGATATTGAAAGTACCCCTTTGAGTCAATCCTTTTCTCAAATTTAACAATCATTTGAAATATATGTGAAAGATTGTAAGAATAACCAGCCAGGTAAACAATATTTTGAACAGAACTTTTGGTCTGGGATCTCTTCTAGGGTTCACTAGCCCTACAAGCATAAGAGGAAGGTAGTCATGGAATGGTTTAAAGGTTTAATATCATGACTGTTAAGTCTGCAAACCAGCTGCTAGTTGCCAATTTGATCATAAAGCTATGTTTTGCTATGTATGATGGAGACCTTCATTCAATTCCCTCCATTAATAAATACAGCAAACAACTGACTCTAGGAAGCCCCAGAACAAAAGCAGTCAGAAGTTTCCTCTGCAGTTTTCTGCTACAAATAGACAAGGTTGCATGTGTTTCGCTGATGCTCTCTCTTGAGGACTTTTAAAGGTTACTGACAAATGAAAGGAAAAAAGAAAAACAGAACGTCTTAAAGGTGAAGGGGCTAAGTATATACAACAGCCAAAAGAACTCCGCCAAGGTTTTCAAATGTAACTCTCCTTTTCTGAGTGACTCAAAAATACTAGCCAGTGCCTTCTCAGATCTGAGGAACAACAGGACGGGTAATTTAGCAAGAATGACTCATGACTTTTTTTTCTTTTTTCAAGGCACTAATCCATGTGAAAAGCCCCCAAAGAAGACACCACCTATGGAATTGTGGCAGCCAACAAAAATAGTGGATACACAAAATAGAGCCGATCCAAAGATTATTGTTATTCTGCATCAGCTTGGCTTTTTCTCTCTGTGCAATCTAAATCCAATAGACACATTTGTTTTGCAGTTCATAAAGGTGATATTGCCATAAAAAGAAGCAATTCACTACTTGCACCTTGTGTTCTGCTGTTCTACCCAGATTCATTACAAAAATGAATCCCATTTCAGATTTTTACATATGTATTTAGACACTTTAGGCCTCTATTTCAGAAAATACTAGCTAAAATGATTAGAGTATATCCTTTGTCCTAAGGAAGCATTGAAATTACTTTAAATTGTCCAAACAGCTTCGTGTAACAGAGATAACATTTTCAAACATATTGTAAATAATGCATTTTGTTTCTAGCATTCATATCAGTAAGTGCATGTTGCTAGCAGTAGCATTTTTTGAGCTTCTGTTACTACACAAATAGAAGTTAATACAGTGTTATTTAATACAGAAAGAGAGATTTATTCCTTAAATAATAGTCAAAAATGTTGATTTTGGAAATAGCAGTTCTTTTTTTCCTCTCACTTCTTTTCACATGATCTGCTCGGAATGAGCAAAAAAGGAGCTTTTCTTAAAAATAAAAAACAACAAGAAAACAGTTGATGATTAAGAAACCTTAAAAGAAAATGTAAAAAGGGTTCTGAAATGAAGCAATCTTTGTACTCCTCATCATGTATTTCTTTCATCTTGCTTTTCTTGAGGCATTGGACAGCATGTTACAGCCAGCTCGTGGTAGTATGTCTACAATAAAAGAACTGGCAATTGGTGCCATCCCAGTTTCATGAAGAGGCACAGTTTCCTGTGGGACAGTCATTCTGTCTGGTAAGAAACCTCACATAGAAAGGACAGGCAAATTCAGCTAATATGCAGAATCAAGGAAAAACTCAGCTCTCGACACTGATGAGACTAGTGTTGAGGTGGAATTGGGAGGAGGCAGCATCATTCAAATGCACAGATCCTGTAGACTGAGAGAAAATACTGTCCCAGAGCTCACAGGTGTTAGGAAGCCACTTCTCAAAACCTCCTCTGAGGTTTTCTTTCTTCTTTAAACCTATCATGACTAGCTCAGGGCCTATGATGCTTTCTTTTTCAGAAATTGATCTTTTTGACATAACAAACTCACAGAGTGAAAACTGATAATCAAAAATTGCAGTTATAGAATCAATGAAGTCTGCTTCTTCTAAAGCACAAATCTGAGAGATGAGACATCCGAATTCCTTGCCTCACTTTGCCACAAACTTCCTGTAGGGATGATGTCATTTATCTCTTGTTGTGAGGTTTAATTTATTCATGTTTCTGAAGGACTTTGGGATCCTTGAATAGTTACTATACAAGTGTTCAGCAGTGTTGTTATGAATTGAAAAGTTGCCAATAGCTATACAGACGATGCGTATCTTCTTTCTACTCTGCCCTCCATTTCAATCCCATTTTCAGAAAACTAATGTGTCTTTGTTCCTGATGTGCTAACGTATGGAGTGGACCTCATGAACCTCCATTTTTAAGTCACTTCCACAGTGCACAGAGGTTTCCATAGGAGAATGTCATTTCTATAACTGCAGAATCACAGAAAGCTGGGATCTTGCCAGTAAGGCAGCCTAAATAGTACAGGATTACAGTGGCATACTGAAAAATATCTGTGCAGATATGGTGCTTGTCACTCCTGCAAAACTATTACATATGTTTGGAATCTTCTGGGAAATTAGAAATTCCCATGCTATAATCAATGCTTTGGGTGGGTTTCTTTTGCCCTGTAAATCTCCAGTAACAATTATCTTTGCTTCGGTTTAAGATAGAGTAGGTAAATCAGAATCGCACTAAATAGCTTTCTCTCATTTTTCAGAAGTGTTTTGTGCTCCTACAGTTGAACTGTTGTAGTACAAAATAATGGTTGTTAAATGTGAGTTTACACAATTTGTTTTTGCACCTCTACAGTGTGAAATGCATATTAACTCTACTGAATAATATTGTTATCTGTTAACTTTACCACCGAATAGTGCACTAAGGAATATAAAATCAACACCATTTAGTGCCATATGAAAATAAGCATGGAAAAAATATGATGGAAACTTTCTGTTAATAGGTATTTTTCAGAACTCCGGACCTGGCCACTTGACTTATCTGAATACACAGTGATGCTTTTACTATAAACGCTGCAGTCTTTTTTTCCTTGTAGCATTAATGTCTAGGAAACAAGATTTTCATCAGTAACAGAAGCGTTTAGCCAGAAACTTTAAAAAATCGACTGAAAGAAAAAAAGCGTCACAGAGTTGGTTTACTGTCCTTTCCCTACTGCAGACCTAAGGCTGAATTCTGAGTTGTGTTACAAATGAAAGAGTAATTTTATGCCAGTCACCATCTGTGCAGCATCACAACATTACCACACACTCGAGCATCATTCAGAATGCTATGAAGTCAAAGCTGCAAAGACATGCATCCTTGCTTCAGTAGTGAGATGTATTGATAGCTGCTTGGAAAAACTTAAGTGGCACTACTGTATGATACTTCATTCTGTTAGTGCTTCACTTATTAAAAGCAGATTCTCATCTCTTGTGAATGTTAGGAAACGATATCACAATTTGGCCCCATAACACTGAAAGAACTAATTTGTTACCTAGTGTATTACTCCGTTAAGTACCAATATACCAACCAGTCACAGATATCATTCTGTAATTCATGTTTTAATCCTACTGAGCTTTCAAATGTACTGCAAAGGATGGAAACTGTGCAGTACTTCTAATGTTGGAGAATTTTCTTGCATGGAAATATATAGATCTCTAAGTTTGGGACCATGAAACATTTGCATCTGGCAACTGTGATTCTGATACCTATGGATAGATTGCATAAAGCTAACTATGCTACTCAAAATTGACAGGGCTTACAATTATGCCGTCACTAGATCTGCAAAAGCAGAGTAGGGAAGCAGCGTTTGTAAGACTGTTTTGTGCCAGATGGCACACCATGTCAGAAAAATCTATTTGAGCCCTTGTGTTCTTGCATTATAACCAGCAGATTGTCAGCTGGAGAGAAGTACAGAAAGTATGTAATTTAACCGACCTTGTCTCTGTAGAAATTGATTCAGATCAGAGGATGAAACTCTTGATGTTTTGACTTGGGGAGGCTATTTCCTTTTTTCTTTTCTCTCCCATACGAGATGTATCAGTGATTCATAAGGACTTCTGCAAAACTTGCTCTGAAATGTGAATGATTTGTGAACATGAAAGACATGTCATTTTAATAAAACAGCACTCTATAACACTGCTTCTCTATCCTACCAGCTCAGATATCTAGAAGTAAGTTTCTTTGGATTGCAAAATACCAAATACAGCTCTATTCATTTTCATGGTTGCATGCTAGAAAACGTATCTTTTCAGATTGGGATCTTGAAGTCAAACTTCAGATATAAAATCAGGCTGCTCTGTAATTGATCTGCAAAATTCCCTGGAGAAACCACTTTGGTTTGAAGACCCAAAGCACATTGTGGCCAAACACAGTGGCCAGAGGGCTCAAAACAGTTGCCTTCAGGTTCTTTCATTAACTTTCAGTCAATTACAAAGCATCAGGTAGTGCACTCAGGAGGAAACTGGTTGAAAATCTTCAGGACTGGATATGTAGGGAGTTAAAAAACAGCTCATTCTCCTTCCCCACCAGCACAGCTAGCTTGGGTGCATGCTCGTTACTACTTTACCATGTAACATGGACAGATGTCTATTATTGGCATGGCTGCACCTTGGTAGAGTTCTAAGAGAGCCCTACCTTGGATTCAGCAAAAGTTTGTTGAACCTGAGATATTTCAAATGAAATACTTGAGAATCAACTAACCCATGTTTTCTAACTATGTAAACAGTAACATATAATGCTCTTTGACAGACCCCAGATAAAAAAAACGTGGGGTTATCTGTCAGCCAGTCACTTATGTTTGTTCCTGTGAACTACTCATTTTTCAACCTAAACCACTGAAAAGGAAATTTCATGAAATAAATGACAATGAAAGAAATAATGCAATTATATAAAGCGAGAAATAATTGCAATTATAGTAAACCTTTATTGTATCCCCTCATTTCTTCCAGTGCTTTAATGTTTTAAAAGTCAGCTAGGCTGTTGTTTTCAAGGAAATATGGGACACCTTTTTATTTTTTTTTATCGTACTGTTTATGACTAGAATAACACTGCAAATATTTTTAAGCTGCCTTTGAGTCTGGTAAATGTTCAAGGTTAATGCAACTTATGAAACTAACCATAGCTGTCTCCTAAACAGGAAGCAGGCAAATACAAAAAAAAAAATCTAGCCTTAAATTTACATCTTTCTGAATGCTTTACAGTACAAACAAGAAAAAGTATTTTTTAGGATAGTCAGAAACTTCAAAACATACATTACTGGCAATGTTCTCATAATTCATGTCCAAATATTTCACCTTGTCAAGCAATTTTCATTTCATTTTTGTTTTAGTAAGCAGTTAAACAATGAGTGAATAAAGGCCTTTTTTATATATTTGTTTCCCTTAGGTCTCTAGACCTTTTTCAGTTAATGAAAGTCTATATCATGCAGTGAATTAATGAGCAGAAATAATGAAACCAACCTCCATCACTGCACATTGTTATCCTGCAGGCAAATCCAGACTGAAGGACATTCATTTCAACTAGCTTTGGGTCAAGTTTTATAGTTGTAATATTTAAAAATATTTAAACTGTAGTAAGTAAAATGATTTTAATGGGAGCTCTGAACACGGCACACTTGCATGCCAAACCTTTATTTGAATACAGGTGACTATATTTTGCTCACTGTCATAGTGCTAAGGTGATTAATATATATGATGCCAAAATTTTGTGTAGCATTTTGCTTTGCCATTTTTTATTATTGTCTAATTTATGCTCCCAAACTCATTTTTAAAATGTCATTAACCTTTCTGTCTCTTATACTCCTAATCCTTTGGTTCCCATTTACTATAAGTGAATTAAAATGAAATCCGTTCTTTTTTTTTCTTTCTCATCCCATCAGTGGTTCTTTCTTTTTTTTTCTTTAGATCTATGTTGTGATTAATGAATCTATGCTTACTCATCTCTCTTGTTCTTCCCACTATGATAAATCTGTAATTTGATCCATATGCTGTTTTTTTCCATTTTTAGTCTCCTGCTTCTATTTCTATAGGAACACATCTTAACATTTGTATATTTTGAATATGCTACTGTATCTGTCTTATGCAAGAATAAACTATGCCCATGTAGCACTTTTGAGGTCCATTGTAAAAATATATCCAGTTATACCACACAAAACTGAGTATTGTTTCTGTAGACAAATGCATGTTAAAAGTCGTAAGTGTACTGTGGGTCTCCATAACGCTTACAAAAGGAAAATATTTCTATCATTGCTTTTTAAGTTTGGCAGAAATCTTGCATTGGGATTCTACACATCCTTTCAAACTGTTAATCTCCCAAGTTTTCCCTGACCATCCTGGCTCTAACAATGGATGTGGTTTTGCTCCCTATTTTTTCAAGACACAAATTCAATGCTTTCCCCCTTTTTTAGTATCTTTGCCTGTTAACTTTCTATGACTAGAAAGTTTTACTTAGCTGTCAATTAATAGATGATTCAGTGGACTTTTCTTTAATTACTGAGTGTTTAAACCCACTCCTCTTTTTCTTAAATTTTTTTGATTATTTTTTATTATTTTCCTGTCATTTTTTTTACTAATGATTTTTTTCTTTTACCTCTCTGCTCTCTATGCATCCCTAATGAAAGCAAGTGTTTGAGCCCTTCAGCTTACACTGACGATCGCACTTTTAAAAATAAAGGTTTTATAAACAGATTAATAATGGACCTACTGTCAAACAGCTGATCTGCCAACAACTTTCAAATATTTTCATTTATTTCATGTCTGAAAACCAAATACGGTAAGACTAAATACCTTATTTTTTCATCATTTGAGAGGCAATACTGTTTACAAGGTATGGACATTTAAGGACAAGCCTGCTGGGTCAAACCAAATATCCACTGTAGACCAGTATCCTGTTAATAACAGTATCCATAAAGTGGATGCCTAGGAAGAAGTAGGAATAAGGTAGACATATACTTTCCCCTAATATTTTCACAGACTCTGCACCTGAGTAATGCTTTTCATCCTGGGGACTTCAAAAGTCAGCTACAGTTTCTATGTACTCAGCCTCAATGTGCTTTTCTTCTGCAAACCTGTCCGGTCTTCCTCAGAACCAATATAAACTCTGAGCGTCCACAATGCTTTTGGCAAGGAGCGGTACAGCTCTATTACCCATTGCATTATTTATTTTACTGCTTTGAAATTAGATCCTGTTAGCTTCTTTTTTTAATTGGTTCTTATAGTTCTTGCATTATAAAAGATGATAAACAGCTGATACATATCCAGCCTTTCTATTATACTCCCTGTCTTATACTTTTATCACATTCCTCCATATCTTTTTCTCAGATTGAACAGTCCTAGTTTACTTAATCAAACGTAGTAAGAAAGTTATATTTTGATCACCCCTGAGCTCTTTTCTGAACCTTTTGAGTACTAGTTTATGTTTTTTGATAGAGTAGATCAAGGACCAGCATGAAGAAACATAATACAGGATTTTGATTCTTTTGATCCTTTTCTATGCCAATACTCTACTTCTACAAATAGTACTAGAGATTTCAATCTGACTTGTAATCTCTGTGTTTCATTCTCCTCATCTTTAAAGCAGGGATAACACAGAACGCTTCCCTCACAAGATCATTAAGAAGATTAATGGGATTTTTTTTTTTTTACTCTTATTGATATGAGGAACACTCTTTGTACTTCCTCTGCCTGCTGGACCAAGAGACAGACTGTTTAGGGAGTGCCTAAATAGCATAGCAGAATGGCAGCTCAGATTTAAAAACATCTCTGAAAATGTAACATAAAGTGCAGTATAGACTGAATTTTAGCTATTAGAGTGTGGGTCGTTTTGTTTTGTTTTGTTTTGTTTTGTTTTGTTTTGTTTAAAAAAAGGCCCACTGCAACAGAAGCCCCAAATACATATTCCTCCTGGAAAGGCTGGCAGGGCAGGAAAACTTCTTTATAACTATTGACTATAATTACTAAAAGAAATAGTAAATATTGACAATAAATACATTTTCTGAAACTGAATTGCTGGAGAATCTTCTAATCTTTTGTATATGATGAAACAGTATAGAAGCAACTTCATTGTGTTACCATTTGTGCAGTAATTTCTCATGGCACTGAGAATCATATTAAAAATCATATTAAAGCTGCGACTTCAGCTAATTTTCAACAGCTGTAAGGCCAAAACTGAAAGACTGGATAAACCTTACCCATAGATTAGCTTCATTTGACATTAGATGTGTACTGTTTGAAATGTTGATGTTAAACATTAAAATTTAAAGGAGAGAGATTGTCATTTTTAATGTATATATGCAACAGCAATGAAAAGCAAGCAGCTGCTGTTGTGGATCACAGTTACCATAGCAATGCCTTCCCATAGGCACTCAGAGATTCATTTGTAATAACAGTGGCTTTCGTAAAGAAGAATGCAAAAGTTGCCAACAGCATTCGTGTAGTTTCCTGTATTACAGATTGTCACTGTTCGCAATAAGGTAACTTTATTAACAGATGGACAGTCACCAGTGAAGGAACATGACAGAGTAAATTACAGAGTTGGTTTTCAGTTCCTTTCTTGCAATCTGAATAATTACTTGTAAAATAATCCTTTGAAATCAGTAAGATCTGGCCCAGGACAACTCACTAAGAGTCCAAGCCAATGTCCAATCAATAATCTATTAATTTTGGTAGTCTTATCAGGTTCATACGTGTATAAAACAATACAAAAAGAATAACTTTCAGGAGTGCACAATTTCCATGCCAGGAAAATTCTGATTACTAAAAAATAAAACTTGGAAATGGATCATTCAGTGATATACAGGAAGAAAAAAGTAATAACAATAAAAAAACCCTCCCAGCAGACAAACCTGAAAATCCATGTTAAGCAACAATATATTTAAATAAACAGAATTTATCAAGTGCTATATAATACTTACACATAGAACTAACTAAACAAAACCAAGTTACAAGTAAAGGTAGCAAAATTTCTGTACAGAAAGAAAAGATTTTATGTCTTTATGGAAAACAGTTGTTTGAAGATGAAAACATAATTCTTTGAGAGGTTTCAAAATTCTCATGAGAAACTAATTAAATAGACTTCACACAATAATATAAATGCTGCCACCTTATTGTTAAACCAATATAAAGAACATACTGCATGAAATCCAAATAAAAATAGATGTTGACTTTCAAGGATAAAAATAATAATCATTCTTGATTTATAATTGAAAACGTGAGGAAAGGAGAATTTAAAAATGCTTTTGCAGATTTTGATATTCAAGTTCAGTGCTGTAATCAGCAAATGTGCATATCATGATGATAAAGCACATTTGCTTGATGTTGATTCAGCAAAATAGCATAATGTTATTCAGCTGTTCAAAGCATATAATACTTAGCAATTAAAAGGAAAAAGAAATCGAGGAAAAATGCCAAAAACTGCTCAAGGCAAAAATTCTACAGAGCCAGTATTTCCATGTTATGTAGCTGCATGTACAGTATGTTATGTGCATGGAATTCAAGCCAATTAAAAATTTGCTGATTATTTATAGAAAAAGTAACCTTGACGCTTATTTATCATTTTTGGTTGTGCTCTAAGCAGGAATTAATAATGTATATAGACAATTAAAACACCAGTTTACTGTAATTGTTTACTGGTAGAAGAAGGATACTACCTCCCTCTTCTCACGTAACAGATTAACCTACAACACCTTTTAAGTGATATTTTTTCCAGAACCACATACTAATTTCATTGCACTGTACCGTAAGTGGTACAACACAGCTTTTGAATCTGCTGAAGGTAGAGCACAGAACAGAGGTTATGCTACATATTCTTAGACAGCTGTAGGATGTGTACATCTCAGAGACCCTCCCTCGGTCTCTGAGAGAACTGGGATAGATGGTTGGATGCATAGGTTACACAGCCTAACTGTATATCCAGATTTCATCATTTATGTTCTCTTTTCTGCCAGGACATCAAATCTGAAAGATGTCTGAGGATATTGAATGTAGATATCTGTAGTTATCCAAATTAATAAGGCAAAATACTCAGAAATTTCAGGCATGCCCATTGCAGCCATTGCTGCGACACACGCTTCTGAACTACGTGTATGCGGTCAGTCTGATGCATAGTATGGAAATAAGTGAACTCTGATTATAAAAGTGCAGAACTTACAGCAGTTGTTCTTCCAGGCATGTCTCTCAGACTTGCCCGGTTAATTCACAGTCATCCCTATTTTGAAAGTGGCAAAGTGATGATGTGATTGAATGTGGGAATGAGTCTCTAAAGAACAATTAAAAAAGAAAAAAGAAAAAGGGAGACTCCACACTATTTCCCAGTATCTGCAAAGATTTTGAGATAGCTGTCATTTTGGACAGCTGCTCATTCTGTAGTTTGAAATAGAAGAGAGTTCAGAATGAAGTGCTCTAGCAAGCCAGAGTCTGTTATCAGACCTTTGCATAGAGTTGCCAGAATCTTTCCATTCTAAATTGTTTAAATTCTGGGTAGTTGTTTGCTTTCTCATTATAGAGAGAAAAGGCTTGCATCTACCTAAGTCTTTCAGGTCACTACACTTGATACTGTTGTGTGTCATCTCTGTAGCTATACAGTCTGTGATTTTCATGACACCTCTTGATGTGTCTGAAAACAATGGGAATACATGATGTCCACTTACATCATGTATAACTCCAACACAACACTGTTACGGGAGATACATGGAGCCAGCAATAACAGGTAACTGTTAGAATGATGCTTCATAACATACAGCAAACTGAGACTTACTGCCGAGCTACTGCAAAGACCTGTGTAACTAAACTAACCTGCTGTTATCTGAGAACTTCATGCACTTGCTCTCCACTGATGGTCTGTATTTTCATTCTAGTCACTGGAATCTTTTGATGAATTACATTGTCATATATAATGAAGTCTTCACAGAAAAACCACTGCAGTTTATTTTGAACTTAGTCAGAAGAAGGCATCTCTAGAAAAACAGAATTTGAAATGCATATATTATAGTGCATTATCTAGTTTATTTTGCATTCCCCTGCACCTTGAAATGGATTCCCTTTCCCCCTTGAACCAGCTCACTCACAAATCATACTTTTTAAGTTACAAGCTACATATATAATTCCTGAGAAATTATATTTTTTACCAAGTGCTCTCCCTCCTTTGCTTTTCCTTACTAACTCTGCCTCAACTTCTTTTTCACTTTTCAGTCATGCAAAATTTGTAAACCTGAATTACAACTACACTGTAAAAAAAGGCAGCCTCCACCTTCCTTTATCACTCAGAAAGAATTCCCAAAGACTGCTATGAATACCAATGAAACCAGAAATATCAGCAACTTTTTATGTAGCTCAGAACAAGTTTTCTGATTTTTTTTTTAGAAACAGCAAATTTATTTATGCATTTGCAATGCAAAATGCCTTAAGAGCGCTACATTGTTGAAAAAAGTATTAGTTCAACTATTTAAAAGATTCTTTGTACTTAATATATTTCCATCTAGTAAAGGCTAAAATGTTCTGTTGATATTCAGACGGATCAAGCTGTTTCCCTATAACTGAGCAAGAAAGCTTGAGAAATAAGAATCAAGAGAGCAATGTAGAAAATAAATGTTAATTCAATATATTTGTTTATATCTGGATTTGTTAGTGACTTAATAGACAAGTTAAAGAATAAGTACTGGTAGATGAAAAAAAAAACACACTATCAGCATGTAAAGAAGACTGACCATGTCTCGCTACTGAGTTTGGAGTTTACATACAGAAAAAATCAGTTCAGCTTTCAGAATCTATTATTTGAAAAGTGTCATCAATCAATGCACCCATACTGATGACTCGAGTTAGGGTAAACTATATATATATATATATATATATAATATATATGTATATGACTAAATAATGTATATATATATTTGTTTTCTAATAAAACCATTGGTTTGTAGACTAGATCTTGCTGATTGGATGATTTGACCCTACAAACGGCATTTAACAAGTCATAGTGAATGAGATACGGTCATGGCTGACACACACCAAGAGGTGCAAGTTCACCGTACATGTTCAACTGAGTGACAAAAGCTGTATGCATGATGGATGTGTGGAAGCTGTTTTTACACATGTAAATTACATATATTAACATCAAAACAGTACATAGGGAGTTAAGTACATGCTAATGTAAAAATAGAACCATATTTCCAATACTCTGGATACTAAGCACTTAAATTTATGTATTATGGAAATGAAGTAACTGGAAAACATCCAGTGTGCTACACTACCCCAATGATCATTCATCCCTAGTGCACTTTTGAGACTGAGCAGGCAATACGAAGGTCTGCGTTAGCTTGGGAGCGTATAGGCTCACTTTAAGAAAACGGTGCTGGAAGAGATGAAGACTTTCATCTTTTTCATTCATAGTTCTTTTCCACTGTTCGGTGTTAGTTGTACTGAATGGTTCCTAGTCCATGGCCAGTCACTGGCATTGCCAGCTCGCCATCCACACACAGGGAATGGCGACAAGCTGTAGGTTCTTCCCCCAGAGGGGGGACGGGATAACTGCATTTCAAAGGGCCGGGTGTACTGGTCCCATCACGAACCCCAGCCTTTGTGGAAGTCGCACTGTCACCTCACCCGTTCCCCTCCCATGCTGGGGTGCCGGGACTTGAAACTGGAAAACCTGCCCTGCGGCCCCAGCAAACCACACCGCTCCGTGCTCCACCAGGGGTCTGTAAGCTACGGGGCTGGGCGAGGCGCTCTGTGGCCCGAACCTCACTTCTGTGCCGCTTTCCTGACGAGAGGCACCGTTAGCGGGTAACGCGGCAGGGCAGCAGCCCCGCAGCCCGCCGGGCACCAGCCGGCCGCCTTCCCCTCAGGGCGACGATCGGTCCCGCCGCGCGGGGGCGTGCGGGAGCGGCGGCACCGCGCCGCGCGTCGCCGAGCCA
>VXAA01000465.1:251388-272618 GCA_013399115.1 Anseranas semipalmata
GGGCTGCCGGCGGCCAGGGCCGGCCGGTCCGGGCGGGAGGCTGTTCTCTACCTCGCCGCGCGGTTTCTTCCTCAGAGACTTGTCTGGGCGTCCTCCGGGGGTGTCCTCCCCCGGGGTGCCGCCGTGCCTCAAGGGTTTAACGCTCCCTCCGTCCCTCTGGCCTCCCTCATCCCGGCAGGGAGCTGTCTTTTCCGCTCCGGGACCGCCGAAGGACGGCGGCCGTGCCGGGTGCCGCTCGGGGAGGCGCCTGGCGGGCGGCGTGCGCCTCCCGTGCCGCTGGGCTGCGGTGGGGCGCGGTGTCGTGACATCTCCCGCGATCCGCGCCTTCCTGGGCAGCTGGGCAGTCGGCCCCGACCTTACTAGGGTCTGGTCTGTAGGCAGTGGTGGGGACTCTGCTGTTCGATGCTGTCGTGCTCGTCTGTTCAAAAACTGCTTCGTGCTGTCTTGTATTCTTATGTGAACTAAATGAGTTTTGTTTTTCTGATAGTAAAAATTAGAAACAAGTATTTCATAGACTAAAGAAGGAGCAACAGATAAAAGAACAGTGTTCTCTTTTCAGCAGTTAGACATTTAACATTCTTTAATTAAGGGGACCGGTTACATGCTGTTGCAAGTTGGTAGGCAAATACATGTACTTTAAAATGTATTTCAAATTTTGGATTTTATTTAGATTTTTAGGTCAAAAATTTACAGTAAACCACTGTATTCTGTGGCACCCCTCAGTTGCTCCTCTCACATATCTGTTTACGTTGGGCTGCATCTCTCCTTGCTTTATGTTTCGGCTTTTAACACTGTTGGGGGAACTCCAAGCGTGTAAGTTTGGATTCAGTATTGTTTTCTCTGACTACTGAACTATCCTCACTTTTATCTGAGGTACTCTAAAAAGAATATTTGCAAATACGTGTGAAAGCATCACTGCATGATTACTGTCATAAGCATCTGCTGTCTGTCTAGTGAGAAGGCCAAGAAATTTCTAGTGCTCAAAAAACAGTGCTGAGGGCTTTACCCTCCAGCAAATTCCCTTATCAATTCATTTTTAGACAGTGCATTTGTGAACTCTAATTAAAAACATTTTTGGGTAGCATGCCTTCAGCCTCTCTATGTACAGCTGTTGGAGTTTGTTTTCAAAGTTTCCTGTTTGCTTCTCAGTGGACTTAGGGTACAGTATGTCTCTTCCATTTTGCCCTAATAATTGCTCCAGAGCATAGTGAATAAGGAAACTCCACTTAAATAAGAAAACTAAAAATTCTTTGCTTTGCTGAGTATATTTGGAAACTCCTTGAGAATTGGTTTGTTTTGGCTGCATTTCATAAAACTTACGGTTTAGGTTTTGAACGTGTGTTCCAGCATACTGAGCATGCACCTAGATGGCTGCGAAACAGCTCTGTATGTTTCTTCAGAATTTGCCAGGGCATTGTAGTCCTTAGAGACGAGGGATATGGCATAATTACATCATTTACTATTGCGGGGTGGCTCAAAGGCAGCGCTGGTTGATTCCTGTCAGCTTCTTGATAAGGTGTGGATGAGCCCTGAGGCTTTCAGGCAAATTTGCTGAAGAGATGAAAGTCTTTGGATGCAGAACTGAACAAGGGCTTTGCTCACCATTTATCTTACTGAAGGTACTGCTGAGAGCAGAGCAGGTCAAATTGGTGGGAAGCAAGGCAGCCTTTACCAATCCAGAGTGTGGTAAAGCTCTGTCACCTCTAATCAAATCACAAGTGTTTTGCAGAGTACTGGAAATGGCGATGAATAGGCATATCCTTGAAAATGTTTCTTGGGAGCTTCAGGCCAGCTTTGTGCATTGCAAAGCTTCTAAAGTTAATGTATTCTGCAGAAGAGTGTTCAGCAGCTTTGGTAATAGATGCTGAAGGTTTGAATGTCTTCCCTCAATAGAGAATGAAACATCTTACATACATGAACCTGAATTAATTTTCCTCATTTATGTAGTATGTCCCCTACCACTCCTTGCTGAGCCTGTACCAGAGGGGTACGTAAAGAATGGGTAATTCCCTGTTATGCAGCTATTGCAACAGCAGGATGCGAGGTACTCTTTGTGAGAGGTGAAGTTATTTTTCAGAAGTGATAACTGGCTGCTGAGGAGTTTGTGTTTACACACAGATGTGAAACATCTCCTGCTGTACTTTCTACAGTATTCATGAGAGCAGATATTGTCGTGAGAATGAGACCTGGAGGAATGTTCTAAAAATCATCTGCTTCCAAGAAAGGAAGACTGCAAGTCACATGAGGAATCAGATTTTAATGAAAAGGGAAAAACTAATAATAATAAAGAAAATGATGCATTTAATTGGTGCTTTCTGTTTGGCACCAGAAGGCACAAGGAAAAGTATTGCCATTTTTTTGGCTTGAGCTTTTCATGAAACACTGCTGTGACTTTTAAACAGTCATAAATAGTAGTTTTGATTTAGAAGTGGAGATAACTTCTAAATTCTTGGTGTTCAGTGCATTAAAGTTCTGTGCTAATTAATTTATAGGAGCAACCAAATATAAGTAGACAGTGAATTTAAAGCTAGATATTTGACTGAAAATGTCACTTTACTCATCTAGTAGAGCTAGTGATTTATGGATTTTTATCAGAGTGTTTTTTATCAGAGATGGGGATTTTAGTTTGAAGCCTCTTTGGAGTATGGATAGTCCTAAAGTGGTGGTGCTTACAAAATTCATTTGGCCGCAAAAGCTTTTCCTGTAGTAAGTTTTCAGGTGGGGCTTTAACCTCACCTGATGCGATAGCATGATATTTTTCTGTTACAAGGCTATGAACAGTAGTAAAGGAAAAAAAAAGTATGAATTACCGAACTGCAGTCCTAAGTCAATATTTGTATGTTTGATAGCTTTCTTGTTAACATTCATTATCCACATTTGTTAAACACTTGCATAGGTGGACTTAGTGAAGAATTCGGCCCCTTTTGGTATTTTACTTAAGCAAATGGAAGAACAGCTGTATTATTATTCAGTATAGTTTATATCTTTTCTGAGAGTTCAATTATTATTTTTACTTTCATAGAATCTTGCTAAACTAGTCAGTACTTACATCCTTTCACATTTTTAATCTGAATTCATATTTGAATGAAACAACCTATACGTGAGGGTTTTATTTTTTATATATTGTATATATAAATATTCAATATTAATAATATAAATATTTCAAACTCAACTTGTGAATACTTAAGGTTTAACTTCTGACAGGTTTGGGCTTTTCCTTGCTCTTCCTAATAAACCTCTCTTATGATAAAAGCAACTACTTGTTAGTATATTGAGTTCTGGTTTGTAATCAAAATTTGATACATCTAAAGCAATATTTTATGTAAACAGTAACATCTTGTTCAGTTAAAACCAACACCAGAACTGCTGTTCCTTTCAACTCATTCAATGGAAAGCAGGGTATTTAAAATAGGAGTCACTGGGAAAATAGGACTTGTGCATGGCATCCGATTCCTGATTGAACAGGATGACTGTGTGCTTCAAGGACTTGCAAAGACAGGGTAGCCGAAGTCACCTTGTGAAGAAATAGCAAAACTTCAGAAATGCATTGGATTACAGACTGAGTGCAGTGTGAATATTCACTTCTTGCAGGATTCATAGAACCAGCCTGGGTAGAAGTAGGTTTATCCGCACCCTGTGACATTTTATAAACAGCCCAGCTTCTAGCTTGTCTTTTAAAAACAACTTCACTTTTTTTTTACCCATGTACTTTTTACTGTATTTTACTTTACTGTATTTTTTAACCACTTGTACTCAACTTACTGTTGTTATTCAATTTTCTGAAGTAGCATGATAAATTTTTATCTTCATTGGCAACTGGAAACATAAACTTATGGTTACAGAGCCAAAATGTTTTCTGACTATTGTTAATTTCTGTAGAGGGTAAGACTGTTCAGTCTTTTGTCTCATAACAATTTTTGTTTCTTTTTTGATTCCTAACAAGATATTAAAAAAAAAAAAAAAAGGCTGTTCAACAGAATGATTTGTGGAAATATTTAAGCTTTCTCTAGACATAGAGAATATTTAATATATTAATTTTAATATACTAAATTAATATTAATATTTAAGCTTTCTCTTTTTTTTCCATGTAGAGCTTCTGCACTGGCATTTATGCTCTGAATTTCCTGGTTAGAGTCACTGTGGCCGTCTCTAACAATTCTGAGCCACTGTTGTTGTGCTACCATAGCTGCCATGGTGCGAGCCGTAGTGTGCCAGCACGCGATGTCTAACACGTGGAGGCCTGCAGCAAAATTTTAAGTTTTGTACTTAGAGGGGGGGAAAAAAAAAGAGAAAAGAAAGGCAGAGCAGAGAATTCCTCGTCCTGGGTGTTCAGGAAACTAACTAGGGCATAACTGCTGGAATAAGAAATTGTTTCTAAGTTAGAAAACTGTGTTTTCAGTAAAAATGGCTTTTTTCTACTAAGATCTTACGGCTAGCTGTGAAGGACGCTTTACACTTGTGCTGGCAAAACTGAGCCATATGTTCTATTAACCGTGGTGGCCTGCGTGCGGTTAGGGCTGGCCTTGCCTTTGTGCTGCCTCCCGCCTTGGCGTACTCCGTCACCAGCTGCACTCCGAACAGGGCAGGGTGTTTGCGTTGTTTGCAAAGGAAGCTTAGTCTACACGAACTTTGCAGTTAAAAGTAAATAAAATGCCTGTAAGTAATGCTGTTTTTTTGTTGTTATTTCCAACTATAGAAGGTGGCTGTGAATTATAGCCAGAGCGCATTCATGCAGCTTTTTCCCCAGCTGTAGCTTTTAACAAGGTTGTGTTTTCTCTCCGGGCCTGTTCACAATAGAGATTCTGTAAAGGAATGATCGTGAACGTTTCTGTCGTGTATGTAATCTACAAGTCTCAAAGACGCTTATTTTTCTGACTCCAATAAAAATTCTAAGACCTACATGGAAAATAGCTGTATTTCTGCATTTTATAGATGGTGTAATTCATTGCGCTTCCCTCAGATATGCATTTAGGTTTCTAAATACTTAAGCTTAATAGCTTCTTTCTTCTCACAGCTTCTGATCATCATTTGCTCCTTGTGTGAAGACCAGCTGTATTTCTGTTCCAAGTATAATAACTCCCCATGAATAGTCTGTTGCCACATAACCTACCATTCTTCTGATCTCTCTTTGTCATCGTTGTGTTTTTTACTTGTTTTTGTTAGAGTAAAATCAATAATTGGTATCCGGCAAACATATTAAGACATGAACTGTGTCATATTTTTGAAATAACTTCTTGCTCTGAATTCACTCAAAGTAGCAATTTAACCAAATGTTTTAGAAAATTATTTTTCTCATCCACACATAACTCAGTATGAGTTATTTCCTCAAACCATGCATAACCCAGTAAGAAATGAACTCTTGCATGGGATTTTTTTTTTAATTTTTATTTTTATTTTTTTATGGTGTAACAGTTCTAGCAGTAGGTTTTCTGTAGTTCTAGTCTAAATACATTGGTAGAATGCCATCTGGTTTTAATACTTGGTGCCTTTTAAGCTTTCTGCGTGACTCAATTTTGGTGTTTCTGTCTGATAATTGCTATGTTAAATGCCAAATAGTGGTTTTAAGGCACTTAATCCACACTACCTGGTGTGTCCTATAGTGGACTTGTAGTATTTGATTTGTTTCCTGGCTCATATGGATACTGATATTTTGACCTAAGTAGTACTTAGTGTTTAGTATTTCAAAATGTTGAATACTTTCCTCTGATTTGTATGGAAAAGTTTAAAAGCTAGGTGTTTGAGATCAGTTGTTGCTAGTATGTCATATTATCTATGGTTGATTTGAGGCTTTTTGATCACTTGGAATTTCCTATATTATTCAGTTTTAAAAACTCATTGTAGTTTCCTCCAGATGACTATAAATAATGAGTTGACCCTCAAAATCACTCCCATTTAGTTGAAAATATTTTCTATGTGAAAGCTATTTTTTCTTTTTGCAATAAACATAAACTGGGCCTATAAAATGGCACTATATTGCTACTTTTTGGTAAATGGATTTTTTTCAGTTGACTGATGCCTGTAGAAAAGTTCATTCAGAAAGCAAGGAATTTAAATTCCAGGTGCTAAAGTGAAGTTTTAGTCTTTTTTCATTCCTGTTTTATTTGCATGTAGGTGTTGTGGGGAAAGGAAATTTATCTGTCCCTGAATTTCCATTGTGCACATTTAAAAAATAAAAAAATATTGGTAGTTGAATTAAAATTGAGTAGCCTTGTGTTACAAGAGTATTCAACTGATTTGATTGCAATGAAAATTGAAGAGTTATTTTCTGCAGTGTCATGAATGTACATATTAGACCAGAACTGGTTTGTACTGGTTATGTTAACCATATTTAATTATGTTTCTTAAATTATACAAACTATTTTCTTCCTTCTTTCCGGTGAAGCTTTCCCAAAGTGAAGTCATGTAAGTAAAAGGGATGTTTTAGAATAGTGACAAAATTCATCAAGTTATTGTGGGGCATGAGTGCCTGTCTTGATGGGGATGCTGCTGAGAAATCACTGTGCAGCCTTCTTAACTAGAAGTCCTCCTGAGAAATTGTGACTCTGAGCAGTTTTCAGTAGCACACATACGCACCGGTTACACCTGCATTCTGAACCTTGGGATGCTAATATTGTCCATTTGCTTTTGGTAAGTCTGATGGGGTGGGGGCGAGAGCTGTATGTTGTTTCTCTGAATTAAGTAATTGAGGCTTTGTTTTAGTCTCTCTCATTTTGCAAATTAACTTCAGAAATAAGGGTAGGCCATCTCTGCTAGGAATTCTTTGCAGCGATATATTCCAGACTTATCACTGCTGAGAAATAGATAGCGATCATTATTGTTTGGTGCAAATTTAAGCTGAACAAACTTTTATGGACTACAACCTAATTCGAACTGGTAACAACCACTCACAACATTCAATTTTCTTCACTGTGATTCTTGCATTTAATTATTATTCATTACTTTGTTTGAAGAAAGGACATTTTCTACTAAAATTATGAAATACACCTTTTATAGTTCAAGTGTTCAACTTGATTGTGGAGCAACTTCTGAGTGAGTTTAAATGTGGAGTTGTCTGTGAGTTTTTGTTCATGGTGTGTAAATCAAGCCTGATCCAAACCTCTTACTGGCGTGAATTGTATGCAGTAACTGGTTGAAATGTGCTAAAATGGAACAGAAGTCAAATCCATGAAAGGAACCTGGTTTCAATGGGAATACTAATATTTCAGTATGAAACAAAATCTGCTCTTCACTGTGTCTGTATAGGCCATCTAGCTGTGTAGCCTCCACAAACACAGTGGACACACGCTCAGCTTCTGTGGGAATTTCAGTTGAACATTAAATCATTTGGCATATAGTTGAGAATGAAATTGTTTTCATTACACTCGCTAGCATTCACAAATACATTTGAATATATATCTTGTAAATTGCAGATCAGTTCCTGACAAAAGAAGGCATCTGTTTCTAGAGTGTGCTTTTTAACCTCCTTTGTATCTGAGAAGTTTCGCTGTAAGATCTAGCCTCCGGGTCTGCATGGTTCCAGAGCTGTACTTATTTGCCTTGGTGACTAATATAAGCACTACTTCTGTTTACACTGCAGAATCAACAGTGCTCTGCGACAGAACTAATTTTCTTCCTTTTGAGGAAGAGCATATTATTTAAATTCTGCTTGCTGTGCCGGTTTGTACGTGGGCAAACGCAGTTTAGTAAGGTGATTTTAGCAAAGGTGTCATGGAGAGGTAATGACAAGTAGGACGAAAAGTCTGTGTGTTCCATATTTACATACTTTTTTTTAATTTCATCATGTTTAAGGTGTAGTTCCTTGTGTGTTTATTACTTTTTTTAACATGAAACTGAACTTTATATAAAAATTAGTAGTGACATCTTCTAGAGTAGTTTTGAAAATGAAGAACTTTTTTTTTTTTTTTAATGATACTGCAGAACAATAGCTCAAAGATGTCCATTGTCATGAGCTGTGTTGGCTTTTTTGGGGGACTTGATTATTAAGGTGAATTATAAGCTTGATTATGATAAACTATTATTCTTTCATGTGTTTAATTCAAAGCGGTTTTGTGTGCTTGCAGGCTACAATAGGCCTTATCAGCTTCAAGCTGCTGAGTCTTTACTGCATGATCTAATTCACAGCTCTGAACATTCAAAACCAGTGGCAGATTTGTATATCTTCTCGTGTTTAGACAGATGGAAGTGAGGAAGACAAATGCATTAGTAGTGTGTTTTATGCTCGAGTGAAATGATAAATTCACCCTATTAATTCTCAGTATTTCTTCTGAGACTACAGCGTGTCTTTTTTTAAAGACATAAGTGCGGTATTATTCTTTCAGGAACAAAGTGTCCTTTGTCCCTTTGACAGGGTTTGCTTAGTGTTTTAAGGTTTGCTTAGTAAGACATCTTGTAGCTACTCTGTTTAGGGCACCAAAAATACTTTTTGGTGTATGTGTCACTGGGAAGAGAGGTAGCAGGAGTTTTGTTGTATTTACTGTTTTCCATCATTCTGTTGGAATGTTATCCATATTGCTCTATGAATGGAGAAAGATGGCAACTTTAATGAGCGAAAATATATTAAGCTACCTGTTTGTAGTTTTTAATGTACGCTACTGTATTTTTAAACACTTGAAAGCGTAATTGTCCGTGGTTTCCATGGCACTTGTGTGTATATTCGCAGACACAATTCTGCACCCACTGGTGCACCCACTCACATTTTAAATTCATTTATCAGATAGCTGTTTCTGATTTTGAGCAAAGGCATAGCTCTTATCTTAATTGTCAAATGCAAATTTTTAAGTCTTCAAATAGCATATGCAAGTACACAATGATCTAATCAAATATTTATGCTACTAATAATCTGAGAATTAAAGTAAGAACTATGTTGTCCATTACTCTATAGAAGTGTGGGATTCTTGGCAGCTATTAAGCTTTTTGTTTCTAAATGCAGCTTGTTTATGAAAACCATGTTTAACAACCATACGATTTTGTGTTCATGTCTTAGTGGCTTTCAAAACGGTAATACATTAAAAAAACTCCTTTTGTTAAGTTGTTTTAAGCAGAAGAATGCTTTCAAAATAAAATAGTGCAGAAGGTTAAAAATCTCTGCTTACAAAGACAACAGATCTGCACTTCAATTGATATTCTTGTCAAATTCACCGAGTGAATATAAAACTGCCGAATGGGGCACTTGTACATATTTTTATCCCCATCTTCGGCTACTGGCTGGGGTAATGGAGTGTAGATGTGGCTGCTACATGCCGCTTGGAAGGGAGCCCGAACAGAGATGCTGTTTGTACATGTGCAGATGTTGGCAGGATTCCCCGTACTCCTGTTGTCAAAAGATCTTTTTATTGCCATAGAGTTATAAATATATCTGTGTAACAGCACGGCATGCAGATACTTTGCTTGTACTGTTTGGGATGTTCACTTCTAAACAAACAAAACTGGTCCAAGAATTTCTTGTGTGAAATGAAATTCAGTGTACACAACACAGGAAGCATAACAGATGTGTTCTGAAGGTACGCGTGCCTCTGTGACTAATGCTGTATGTCTCAAATCAGTTTAATCCATTACATAAATCCCTGCTGCTGATGAAAAGGAGTGGTCCTTTTAGTTCTTCCTCTTTTCCGCACCTGGCTGTGCAGGCCTCCTTCCATCCATCCGCTCTTCAGTAGTAGCATGACGTGGAGATGTGATGAGCTGCATCTGGCTACTGGTCCAACTGAGCATCAGCCCAGCAAGTACCAGCTGTGTTGCTTTCCCAGTAACACGAAGGGGGGATTGAAATGAATGTGCTTGATGGACTGGGAGGAGCATACACCTTCCCTGTCAAAGGTAGCGTGGCCTTTGCCATGTTCAGCTGTTTGTGATTGAGCATGTATTTGGGAAGAGAGGCAAACAGAGCAGGACTGGAATGTAGGAAAGGAGAGGGGTAGAAAAGAAAAGGCGTCGGGTGGTCCAAAATAATACCTAAATGTAAAGATTTAGGTATCATTGCTGTAGCAATTGAATGTATTGTTTTGAGTGCTGCTAAAATGGAGCAATATAAAAATGTTATGCGTGTCTGGTGAAATCAGTTAAACATCTTTCTCAGAGAAGCAGGTAGACTTTCTCCAATTCATCGTATAAGTTTGTTTTTATAAGAGTAGTCTACGGATAGAAGACTTGCACAGTTGCAGGACTGATGGGTACACGCAGGTTTGAGCTTCCTCAATACTAAGCTATGAGACTTTTTCCCGACTGATACTAGCAGGCAGTATTTTGATTTGCCTGTGTGCCCCTGAGCCCAGTCACCAGGAGGAGGAATGCTCACTTGGCGTGCCCTGGAGGTTACCGCTTAGCACCAACTCCTGCTTGCTTCTTCTTGAGTGAAATGACATGCTCCTTTGTAAATAATCTCATGGGATGGACAGCAGCTGTTTGTGTATTGGCTTGTTTTGATCCAAGGCTAAACACAGTAATGGTAAAAGTGCACGAAATCTCATTTTGGTGACATTTATTGGTATGTGTTTTCATTATATTGGTGTGTTTGTGCAATAAGAAAGGAACACTGATTCGGCTCACACTTCATTTCTTGGAAGGTTATTTTTTTTAACTACAAAACAAGCAGTTAAAAAAGTAACTTATTTTTGTGGAGTACGTCCCTTGACTTGCCCTGAACTGGTGGATATTTGCACCTAACTTACCACCTTCGTGAATTTCCCTGAAGGCTACAGATGAAAAGCTGAAGACTGGATACTGTCATCCTTATTGCATGGCAGATTCAGTTAGTGAGAAGTTTAATTGTGTTCGGTTATGTGGTGTCACAGCGTGAAAATAATCATACAAGCCTTGAAAATATCAAATGAGTTCTGTAGTATCCTCAGGACTTCTCGTGACTAGATTCATCAGTGTGGGTAGATCAGGTGATCAAAATAGAGTAGAAGTCCAGATACTTGGGCTTTGATCCTATTCTGTTATTAACATGGGTCTGATGCCCTTTTGACCAAACAAGAAGGAGCTGTCTTATTAAAACGTTCACTTGTTACGCTGAAGATTTTATGATGGATAAGGCAGAATAAAAGTTCTTTGCAATGGGAAATACAGTTATTTCTTCTAAGGTTGTCTTCTATGCTTGCAGTTGCAATGGTGGAAGTTTAGTTTAATGGCTTTTGCCATAGAGATGGCGCACTGGGTCAACTATACATCTTAATTATGATTTGAATTTCTTCATAAGTACCATATATACAAGATTGGCTATGTAGAAATTTTGAAGAGTCCTTGAAAATTCCACAGAGGACATCTTGAGCCATTATGGGCACATAATGTCATTTCCTAATATTTAAAATTAGTGTATGTTATATTCTTAGTGTGTTAACTTCTGTGCACTCGGGCCTTCTTAATTTAATATTTTTGTTGTTTCTTTCTGATCCGTAGTATGGAGGATAGGTTTTAAATGCTTGTCTGTTCATATTGAAGTGTTAGGGCACATTCAGCACAACTGAAATATGAAAATATGCTGTCTTTTTCTATTGCTTGTAGTATGTGCTTACTATTCAGTTTATATTAACTTCTGAGAAAACTACTAATGGAGACATTTTATTTTTGATAAAATTTTATGTGGCTTTGTTTAATACATAGAGTATCGATGTAGGGATTGATCAAGAGGTAGATTGTTAAGGAGTACCAGAGGCATAAGAAACCCTAAACTTTCTTTTATTATCTTAATCTGTTCTGTAATCCTTTCTGTGAGATCTTCAAGTGAGAGGATCCTTGAAGGGAATCCAGTCACCTGCGGAAAATGGGAAGGGGGGCAGGGCCGAGACGAGAAGGAGATGCACCTTGTTGAACCTCTTTCTTTTAGGTTATTAAAAAAAAAATGGTTTTAGTTAAAGACATCAGATGCAAAAATCATCTTTTCAGGGAGTGTATTAGTCTTAGTACAACAAATGTGTATAAAGCATCAATAGATAATAGTTGATGGAAGAGTGTGTGTGCATGTATGTATCTAACGTAAGTGAGAAGCTCAATGCATATTGTATATTACCTCAGGTCCTCAAACTATTTAGTAGTCCAGTAATGCATCTTGCTCACATAAATATATTTTGTGTTGTTTTTTCCTTTCCTTCAAAACTTAGAGGTATATGGAAGTGAATTTATTGCTAGTGTTGATGAACAAGTGTCTCTCCTAAATTTTATCAAACAGCCTGTTGAAGTACAAGCTGTTTTGTATTAATGAAAATTTAAAAAATCTTTTTATTTCTAGAGTTTTCCATCTGATGAGGGTTGGCCGTTCGCAAAGTACTTAGGAGCATGTGGAAGAATGGTGGCTGTCAATTATGTTGGAGAAGAGCTGTGGAGTTACTTTAATGCACCATGGGAGAAACGAGTGGATCTGGCCTGGCAATTAATGGAAATAGCTGAGCAGCTGACAAATAATGACTTTGAATTTGCACTCTACCTCCTCGATGTCAGCTTTGACAACTTTGCAGTTGGACCAAGAGATGGGAAAGTTATCATTGTGGATGCAGAAAACGTTCTGGTAGCAGACAAAAGGTTAATCAGACAGAGTAAGTCTCTTCTTTCTCTCCTCTTGCCTCACCCCTGTGTCTTTTGCTTCTTTCTCTGTGAGTGCAATATTAAAAGTATATGTAGGTGCTAAAAAAGAAACAAAAATTTTGTTGGCTTTACAAGTAGACTGCTAATTAACAAACTAATTAGCTTTCTTCTACAATTACACTACTAATTAGCTTGACCAATTTGTCAATTCTATGAAGCTTTGATTTTACCTGAATTTGATTTACATGTACTATTAATCTCTGTAATCCTGTTTAAATGGAGAGGTAGGGGTGGGAGGAGAGGTTTTGAGCAGGTGAACAGGGTTAGACAGTCAGATGGATGGACAGATAGATGGGCTGGCTGCCTGACTTGTCTACCTCAGCTGAAATAGGGTCCTTGTGGCTTTTCCAGATGTCTGTAAGGAGGGAAGTCTTGGCAGTCTGTTTTCTGAGAATGACAAGACAGTCTTGCTGCCTGTTTTCCCACAGTTGCATAGCCTGCCTCTATTTCAGTTACTCACATAGGTGCTCTGTGATAATGGAATTGAAGGATTGGGTAATTTTAGTTTTAGTGTCACTTCCGGATAGGAATAGTGAAAACTTGTTCATCTTTCTGTTGCCTGTAAAAGCAGCAGGAGAGATGTTCGACAAAGTGACATTACATGAGTTTTTACTTCTTTTGAGCTTATAAGGAAAACCTAAGGGCTGGAGGCATTGAACATGAAACCCTAGATTCTGCAGAATTTTATGGCAGTAAGCCAAGTGATTCCACTCTGCTTTGGGTGAATGGATTTTTTTTCAAGCTTTGCAAATAGGCTTCATATGCTGTGCTGCTGAATTAATTTTAAGACTGTATTTTCTATCTACACACTCTTCTATAAGGAAGTATGCTTTTTTTTTTTTTTTGATGGTAGTATTAGACTTGCACATTTTCAGGGAGCTTAGATCAAAATTATCTGAGTTTACCAAGAAAACCTTTTTATGTACTGGATATCAAGTACATTTACTTTTGTATTCAGGGCCACACAAATGAACTTTCACTTTTTTCCACTTTTTTTTCCTTTTAAAATAATATTACTTGACTTAACTTTTGTAGCATGTCTGAATTGCTCAGTCAGAAAGATGACCAAATGAACTGTGAAAAAGCTGATGTGTGCATGGAATTGCAGCAAGTAGCATCTTGCAGAAGCTGAATGCTGAAAGTGTCCCACTTGCATCTGTTGTCTGTAGTTCTCAGATTAATTTGGATCTAACTAGGATCACTTGTAATCTAACAATCAAAAAAAAAAAAGACTACAAGTAAGTTCTCAGTTGTCATACAAGTTCGACATTTAATGCTGATTTCATTAATCTCCTGAAAGTTTCATTAAGCAATCTCTGTCTAGAATGATTAATGGGCCTGTTTAGATATTTGAATATGTACACCCTGTCCAATTGCACTGTACAGTAATAACTAATTGTACTTTGTGTGGAAGATTATATCTGAGTTTGCTGAAGCCTTTTTTTTTCCAATTCTCCTGTGCTGGCCTTTTTTTCATTTTAAGTTTGCTGTTCTTTGCACAAGTTTTACATGGTATTTTCATAGTTACAGCAGTCATCCCTCAGTTCCTTTTTTTTTTTTTTTTCCCCCAACACTGGCTTTCAGTGTACCATACGTGGGTATGCTAATAGTTCGCTCAGAGACTACCAAACACTGGGAAATATTTCTTTGTAGATCACAATGCTGAAAGAGATCTACAGAACTGGGGGACTCCATGATAAGGACCTCTCTTCAAACCTGGCAGTAATCCAGAAACTTAAGTGTTTTTTTGTTTGTTTTTTAAATCAGAAAGTAGTAAGAATTCAGATCTCACACTTGTGGTTACTGTTTACCTATTATCATCAAGGTATTTTCTGTGAATCCAGTTTTCAGTTAAAGAAAGCTTTGTCATAAGACCACTAGTTATGCCTTCAAATTTTTATACTTTAAAAAATATATATATAAAGAAATGTTTATACATGTTCATAAATGCTGTTTGTTTTGTTGATTTTTAATTTTTTTCTTCAAAGGTTACATATAATCATTTGCTTTTTTATAGATACTTTTTAGTTACTACCACGTCTACAGTAAGATGTTGGAACTTTATGGCAATTGCTTTGCAGTGTGTTTTTTTTCTTTATTTTTTGTGCTTTGGTAGGCCACTTGCCAGTGTTCCAGTTCCCAGGGCATCTGAAGAAACCAAATCTAACCGTTGCTAAAATAAATCACGTTGCTTGTTTGTTTTTCTCTCAACTCCAGCTGTGAATCGTTCCCTTGTAGCTGTTTGTGCTATGTTTTTCCTTCTGGGTACGTGTGGGAATGTGGATTTCTTGTGTTTTGTGTGCCTTTTTTTTTTTTATGCTTCTCTCTCTCTCTCTCTTTAGCTATCTATTTTATCTTCTTTCTTTCCCTTATTTTTGTAGTGCTAGAACCATGGCAGCAGAAGGGCATATCAAACTGTCAGGTCCCCGAAGTCTCGGGAACTAGAACATTTTAAGAGTGCATTTAAACAGAGTTGGTTTGTAGTTTGAATACCACTAGTTTTCTGTGTGTGGAGCTGATGTGTATGATTGTATTCAGATGCAGATATGCTCTGTCCTCCTCTCACTTTCAACTGTCTTATATTTCACAGATAAACCTGAAAACTGGGATGTATGGTATGAAAGCAAATTTGATGACTGTGATAAAGAAGCTTGTCTGTCCTTCTCAAAAGAGATTCTTTGTGCTCGTGTCACTGTGGACCACAATTATTATGCTATCTGTCAGAACCTTTTATCAAGACATGCCACATGGCGTGGCACTTCTGGAGGACTACTTCATGACCCCCCAGCTGAAATTGCCAAAGACGGCCGACTCGAGGCCTTGCTGGATGAGTGTGCCAACCCAAAGAAGCGATATGGTAGATTCCAAGCCGCAAAAGAACTGCGTGAATACCTTGCACAACTCAGTAACAATGTGAGGTAGTCCACAGTGAAATTTTTTTGCAACACTGGCTAAAACACTATTGCAAAGATGCATAGAAAGTGAAGTCTTGAACTTGTGTTCAAAAGAGAAAATAAAGAAGTGAAACTAGTTTATCAGTTTTCTAAATACCATAAAAATAAGATTTTATGGTATTATAATGTTCCTTTGGAAACAGACAAGGTACTTACTGAATTAAAACTTGAGCTACTATTGACTCTTCTCCTTAGCTATTTAAAAGGGAGTAGGTCAAAAAAGACTGTGATAGCTTAATTGACAGCTTGTGTGTCAAAGGGTACTTTACATAAAACTGCATTAGTATCACAGTTCTGTGAAGCTGATGTTCTTACTTGGAGAGTCAAGTTAGACTGATGGCCTGTTTTAAAGGCCTTGTTCCTGACATCATTGTCTCATTTTTGTGTTTGTTTAAACACCTTGAAGTGGCATTTACTTACAGGTAAATATAGCTGTCTGCATTGTTTCAAATTTATCAGGCTTTCATGTTAACGCTGTGCAGTACATTCCTACTGTGAGTGCAGGATTCCCATGTTTACTGTCTAATTTTAGGGGGTTTTACACTGTATTTTACTATGCTTAGGTGTTGTGTGTGTTTTTTTTTTAAGGTCATCATAAACTCAAATGTCATTTGAATTAACATTCATTTGATGTCTTTTGTAGTTCTGCTATTGGAGTTGTCACTTAATGTAATTATTGTACAAAATTTTTACCCTTCATGCCAATATATACACGACTGTTCAGCAGGAAATCATGGTATGAGCAAACTCTCATTTAACAGATTATTTGAGAATTAAGGAGAGACTAAGATAAAAAGTTCTGTTTGTGTTTAAATTGGGGATAGGAGCTTGACTAAGAACAAAAATTCACTACTCCAGTGTAGTTGAGCATAAACCAAAGAAAATGGTTTTGTTTATTAGTTCCTAAACTAGTTGTAAAGAAAAAAATGCTATGCTGTAGTGAAGGTAATAATTCTCAAAATCCAAATTTCAATGGTCGTTGCTTACTGGTTGAAGAACTTCTAAAACTATGTGCTTATACTAGAAGAAAACCCTAATTTGAATAAAAATGTGTAGAAAGTTAGCAATTTATTTTACATCATTGCAAACTCTGTTGAATTCAAGTCTAGTGAAGCTTACTGAATATTTGTCTTTTAGTTTACCAGCTAAATTGATAAAACACTATTCACTCTAGACACCTTTTCTTGAACTAGTTTGACCATTCCCAGTGCAGTTAAAACTGACTTGTTGAGGTTTGTGTAAATTTGAATTTGTTCTGATAAATAACAATTTCTATAAAAACCTCCGTTACTGTTAAGAACTCACTTCAAAGCTTGCTTTTCGATTTTTTTTTTAAACTACTAAAATGCTTCATTTTCCTGAAGTCTTGTTCATAAAATAATACTCTAAGGAAATGTATGCGTATTATTTCTGGTAACAGTAATGAAGAAAACTAACATTTCTTAAATGCGTGTAGAAAACAATGTTTTGCACAAACTAAAAATTCCGAGCACGATAGTGTGTATGCTGATTCAAGAGCAAAGTCAGTGTGCCGTTCATACTGCATCAAAAGACTGATGGAAACTGTTGCTTTACCAAATTGTGCAAGTGCAAGGTGAGGAAAATGGCAAACTCGTTGGTCCTTCTTTTTCTAAGCTCACAAAGTGCAGCCGTATAAAGATGTGGAGTGATTTTGATTTCTTAGATGACTATTTTAAGGATATTTTAGAATTCTAAATTCTCATTTTTAATCTTCTTTGCATATATAGTCTAATTTGCACCCAATCTCTTGTCTTAATTGTTTTCTGAAGTTAGAAGGATCAATGCAAGTTTTAATTTTCATTTCTACCCTCCCCTTGTTTGAGGATTGTTTTACATACTTGCTCTAGCATAAGCTGTTGGAGAACATTCATGTAATTTTTCATCATAAAATCTACTTATTTGAAGAAACTAGAATAACACTAGGTAATACTACCCTACCATAAAAGCCTGGACTTATCACTGAAGGTTTTTTTTTTTTTTTTAAACCATCTACCACATTTCCAGATGAGTGAGTGGAGTATGATTGTTAAAGTTTTAAAAGAAACAAACACTGCCAGTTCTGGTTACTACTTGAGGCAGTTCTGTTACTGCCAGAATGTCCTATCACATTTGGTTTGGGGTTTAGTTCCCTCACAAACAAGTTATGAAAGCCAATTATAAAAGGAATTTGGAGCTTAAAAAAACACTACAGGGAAAACTTGGAGAGCAATAAATCTTGGTCAGTTTGCACCTATCAGATATTTATTGTACAATAACAATTTATATTTTTAGTCATTGCCCATTATTATTAATGAACACGGTGAAATATTTTTTGAATGAGATGTTTGGGGTTTGTATGTGCATTACAGTTGTCTGTACTTTTGTACTGTAAGTTACTGTTTGATTGGAATATTTTATCAAAACTGTCTCCCTGTGCCTTTATATTACAAGAAAGTTGTTTCTGCAACTTCTAATGATATTAATAAAGAATACTTTAAGAACCTCATCTCAGATATTCATTTTCAAATGTCATTTTTTTAAGGTTGACTTAGTCTTGGCTGTGTTAAAATATACATTGAATTAGTGTTGTAAATGCCCCATAGTCAACAGTGGCAGCAGCTAGGAACATTATTCTCCCCCTCCGCTTCTTTCTAGTAAAATGTTTGATCAAAAGCATAAATGATCTGTCAGGAATCTCTTCCTATCTGAGATTATCGGAAGTAGGACTCATTTTCTTGAGAACAACTTGACAAGCCGTACCTTCCTGTTTTTATGAATTGAAAGATTGAATATTTTCAAGGTAAAGAAGTTGATGTCTTCCGTCTTTGAGGAACTTATTTTTCCTTGTATATGGAGATGTTTATATTGTTAGTACCATGGTCTTCCCAGTACAATATTTTAGTGGTTAATATAATGTGTATATATATACATAATGACTTCTCATGTTTCTGATTTACTCTGAATTTTTCAGAAAGCATTTGAATTTGAAACTAACACCTGCAGTGATACCAGAGCATCTGTTCTCTTCTGACTTTCTGAGCCTGCATGAATAATAGGAAGTGTCAAAAACACTTGAAGTTTTGATTTTGGTTGCACTCCTGCTGCTTCAGCTTGCATCTTCAGAAACTGCAAACATGCAAACTGAAACTCTTAAACTTCCCAGATACCTCAGATGTCAAGATCATTAAGTCTTAAGAAGAAACTGGCATGAACAACTGCTGCATCTTTTCTTTCAACAGTTTCCACAGTATACTATAGGCTGATCGTAGTTGCCTTGAACGTCAAGACATGCTCCTTTCTTACCAGATACTTTTTCATCATGAGATACTCTCTTGTGAGACCCTTCAAATACGTTAACCTTTGTATGCTATTTTGATTTACCACAAAGATGGCTTAAATGCAATTTTGCTTTAAATTTATTAGAGGGGAGACCTTGGCTACCATTAACAAGCACTTAAATATTTTGGTTCTCTACAGTCAGTTGTTTTTTGTAGAAACCAGCAATGGTGCCTTCATGGATTCCTGTCTTTCCATCTGATATACCTTATGTTTTGTTAGGTATCTATGTTGCATGAAACCTGTGATTTGAGGATTAGGATAGATTGGACTGTGTTAATATGCATGTGTCTAGGTGAATATCAGAGAAATCTTAGGGAAGTGTAGTTCATGTGAAGATTTGGTGTGCAGTCTGCTTAAACGGCTTTTGAAATTCCTCCTGGTTTCTTTTAGTCTCACAGGGCTCCCAAGCCTTTAAAAACCCAGTCCCTCAAATGGAAACCATTAGTGTTGATCCCACCTACTTGTTTGTTCAAAGTTGGAGACAATACACAGACCTGCTGATTTATTTGATAGCATTAATATGACTGGTTCACTCAGTATTGCTGTTAATTTTACTTTAAATGTCTGCAAGCTTTTTGCTTGCTGTTTCCTTACTTCCTGATTTCAAAGATATGTGAGTAGTTCAAATAGACCTTTATCTAATTCTAGTTTCACTTTAAGGTGTTCTAAAGAAATCTTTTCTGTGCTGATTTCACTTTTTTTTTTTTAATATGACTCTCCAGTTATGACTGGGGTATTTCTAAACATCACATTCTTTTTATATTTCTACTGACTTTTATGGACATTTCATTACTCTGCCAGGCAAAAATGTGTGGTAGTCTGAGCTGTGCTGTGCTGTACACTGTAGTAATAAGCTTTTGCTAGATGCAGAAGAGCCCCGTGGCTGCTGGATGTCTTGGTAGAGCCTGCATGGGTTTGTTAGGACAACGAAGAAGCTGTTGTTCTGGCAGCAATTAGTCTGTCATTGCCATGCTTGAAGTATGAGAATATACCTGTTTTGTGTGGTTCAAAAGCTAGACAAATACAAGAACCTTGGGAAATGCACAGTTGCCAGAAATACTCACTTGCATGTTCAAGCCAGAGTAGGAAGTTCTGACTTTAAAAGAAAAAGTATCTAAGGCTGTTTTCTATATTTGGTAGGTTAACTCTGTCTTCTGAGAACCGAAGTGTGAAAGCAGAATATACTTCAAAGGAAAATATGCTGTTTAATATACAGCTTGTGTTCAGATAAGATTAAAAAACAAAACACATTTTTTTGTAGGTCAGGGTTTCAAATAGCTTGGCTGTTAGTCAAATTTTAATACACGTCTTTCTGTCTGAACTTGAGGCTCTTGTTTATGCTTAACTTCTACCACAGATTCTAGCTTTTGATGTTATTAATGGTGGCTTAGTGTATCCATTTAATGCATTCTTGGTATAACCTCGGCTTAGCCAAGTAGAAAGAAGCCCTGTATCTTTTTAAAGAAATGAGGTTTTCAAAGTTTAGTGAATCTTTATCTTTTGTCATTTTTTTTTCCTCTAAAAATAGTTTTGAAAATTCTCAAAATAGTTAAGCACCTGATTTCATTGCTGCCAACCAATGCAACTTAATTTTGACCTGAAAGTTCTCATCTTCTGTGGTTGTTCAGGCTGGAATAAGAATGTCTGGATTCCTGTAAAAGCCAACTATGCAGCACAGGCATACATATGCCACCATGTCACCTGGGCCTTAATAGATCTTATTTTCCTACAAGAAAACCGACAATTTTCTTATTTTGTGGGGATTTTTGACTTTTATTATATTAAAAACTTTTGTTACTGTTGCAAATTAACTCAATTTCACTGTGGGAAGAGGCCTACCTCCATCAGGAGAGAACATGAGTAACTATGATATGAATTCTGAGGAAATAAAAAAAAAAAAAAATCACAGGAAGACTTTGAACTTGCTGACTTCTGTGACACACTATAGGAAATTAGTTATACCAATAACAAGCCTAATTATTCTATTTCTTGTATAATATCAAGTGCAATTCTAGTTGTTTATTTAGATAGATGCACTGATTTTAGAGGCTCAGCCTCGAGATGGTTGAGCTTAACATGCTCGTGCTTGTTTTACTGAGGGTAAATTTTTAGCTCTAGCAGAAAGCAGATGCAGTTGTCAACAACTTCTAAGAACTGCTGGCTTTAAGGGAGCTCTGTCGATCAACAGCCAGCACACTTGGTGAATAAGGGGGAATAGTTGTACAGTGAATGCAGAAAGTTACGTGAATGTGGCAAAGTATGCTTCAGCTTTTAGTTTAGAAACTCATCTCCCATTGGTTTCCCTGTTCTAATACGGAGTATTAATCAAAAAACTTTTTTTAAAATGTATTTTTCTCG
>VXAA01000465.1:272646-318995 GCA_013399115.1 Anseranas semipalmata
CCCCCGTTGTTTAAAAGCTGTACGTGTGACCACGTGACTTTTTAAAGTCTGGCAGTGTCCCTTCATTTGTTTTAGAGAAAGGTCAGGCTTGACCAAGGATGGAAAAACAAGATTCTTTCTCAGACTGCAGCCTTACATTCTTTGACTTAGATGCTGTTGGCTGTGGTTTTGTTTTCTGTTGTTGTTATCGTTTTTTGGCGGTATGTTTTGTTTAAAAACTTCCTGGTTTACAAAACAGAATTTGAGAGAAAAGTTGCAAACAGTTTAACAACTATGTATCCCTTCAGCTGTTCACCTTTCAATCCTCAACTGTACATACTGTTAGTTCTCCGCAGTCTTTTTTGCAGATACTGTCAGCTATTTCATTACAATATTTTTCTAATTATTTAATTACTTGGCATACTGTAGTTTTTTTCCAAAAGTATTATACAAAACTTTTAGTTCTTGTTAACACCTTTGTTAGAAGAGCTGGTTATTTTGTTTCTGCAAATAGTAAAATTATGTATATGATATTAAATTATATTTCTTTCTAATATCATATTCTTAGCATAATCATTAAGCATAATCATAGTATAAATAGATTGAATTTGCATTGTATTAACGTTTTTTTTGTCTTTTCCTGAATTATTAATTGGCAATTGAAACAAAGGATTTGGGTCATCTCATTCCCTGTTCCTTTCAGAAAGGTGGTAATTAGGTAAAAGAAACTGGCTAATGGAAGCACGCTGGTATTCAGTGTTTAAAACATGGCAAAGTGCTATACTACAAAAGTATGGAGCAATACCTAGTTTCATAGGGCATATACTTGCTAGGATGTACACCTGCCCCATCACCAAATGCATACATTGTCAGAAAACTTCTCTTGGTTTCGTAGAAATTCTTTGCTTCTGGAAACAGCTGTCTGAATTTATACATGTTTATCATGTATATGACTGTATTATCCAGCCACTTTAACAGTAAGTGTGATTGGAAGAAACCAAAAATCTTGCGAGGCCCTTGTCACCAGGGTGCTGGATGGCCGCGCGTTCCCGGGTGCCGCCGGGTGCCGTGCTGGCGCGGGGTTGTGCCTCGTGCCAAGCAGGTCGGTGCAACAGGAGCTAAGCAGCAGAGGCTAACAGGAGCTAAGCATTGCTGCCAAGGCCTCTATATCTTCCATGTAGATGTGTCTGAGGTCTTGCTTCTACCTAAATTCGGCCTTGTCCCATGGCCTGAACATCTTCAGTGGGTATATGCTCAGCAGTTGGAACTTGTATGTCTGTCAGGGCTTGGAAGACATTTGGCGTGCACGTGGATAAGTGCTTCTGGCTCAGTTTTCTCTGCAAGGAGCCTGGTTCACGTGCATCAACACTGCTCTGCAACCAAACCAACCCCTGGAAGTGGGAAGGTGATCGAGAGACTCACTCCAAAGCTGCCTAATTGTCTGAACCAAAATGTTGATGTAAACCCAGTGCCTAACAGCTGCGTGTGTTTCTCACTGGGCAGAAGGACCCTGCGCTGACTGAATTTCCTCTGGGATCTGAAGTTTTTGCATCATTTATTATTTTTTTACAGGTGTCATTATGTAAATTTTGTATCTCTATATACAAACGTATATGTATATACACAAAGTTTACTTATATAAATATGTAAAAGTAAAACTTGTATATACCTACACACACATATACAAGATTCTGATTGAACCCCAAGTTTTCAGCTAAGACTGATGTTTTACTTAATGGAATTGTTTGACTTGTGAAAAGTCCAAAAAGTCACTTTCCTGCTTTGTTGTCCTTATCGAAGTCACTTTGATCAGCAGATCTGATGTAAGTACCTAAAACCTGATCTTGTACTGGTGTTAATCTATAGCCAGCTATTTGGAACAGACTAACGATCTTCATGTTTTTATTTTAAGTAATATTTAAGTTTTTTGATTTCTGATGTCATAACTGAGATTACATGCCACTGTTGTGTTTATATTTTAGTGCCTCACTAATAAGGAAATGTGATTATTGATGGTTTTGGCACTTAGGAAGGTGTTTGTTGCCCCAGTTTGGAATACTAGTCTTCTAGACTCCATGTTCTGTCAATACTGGAAGAGAACGACTGCAACTCTGACTTGGTTCCGTGGTTCTCAATAGAGCCGATCCTGTGCATTCTGAAATGTGACCACAAGGACGAGGAATTAAGGCAGACTTTCTTTTAATGCCTGAATTTTGGAGGCATGAGAATATTCCTGTGTGATGGAGAAACTGTAATTCCCCTTGAGACTAAATTGTTGTGAAAAGGAGAAAATGTAGTCTTATAGATAATTTTTGTTTTATCTTTTTTGTTCTTCATTATTTCAGACTTGTCTGTAGTTTATCTGATTAGTCTTCATGAGACTTGTCTAATTAAACTGCCTTTATAGTGATAATATCTTAAAAAAGACACTTTTTAGAATTTTTAATTGGTACTTTTTAAAGTGGAATTTTTAAATTTTAATGTGATATATTTCCATAAATTAGTAATTGCAAACATTTTTGCTGAGTGTAATCGCATTTTTTTTATTATGATTGTTCCTAGACAAGTTTCCTAAAGTGGGACTAGCAGTTTATTTTGTACATTGAACTTTGCCTACCCACCAAGAACATCATTTGTTTCAGACTTGGATTTACCCAGGAGGCATTTTCTCTTCTGTTATCCCTAAAATTGATGTGTGGTATGGATACCATCACAGTTCCCCTTGTCCTCACCTGGCTGGAGTAATTCCCATCTCTAGCATTTCTCTTTATTAGTAGATTATCAGAACTTCTCCATTATGCAAACAAAAATGTATTACATTGCTTAGGTAGCATTACACTAGCCACAAAATGAAGTGTATTTGTGTGAATTAAAAGTAACTGGGACTGCAAGCTACAGCTACATTAGACGCTTCCGTGGACACATTGCCAGCAATCTCATTTTTTTTTGCAAATTTTACAGATTTTTAGAGATTTTTACAGAATACATAAAAAATAACTGCAAGTTCTTGAAATGTGCTTTCTCTGTTGCTAACTAAATGTAGGTTAGATACAGAATAATTGCTGGTGCATATGCTTTCGTAGTACTGCTTGAATAAGCGTGTATTGTGTTGTGGAGTGCTGTACGCTGCACACAGTGTGCAGCTTGAGTCATTTTTTTACACTGGGTTAAAAATAAAATAAAAGGCCCTTAGTTTGGGTTCTGCTTGGCCTGGGCCTGAGCACCAACATGCGTCTGTGCAAGGCAAAGCACCGCAGTTCCACCGTGATCCCACGCTTCTGGGTGCAGCTGTGGCGAGACGTAGCAATCTCTTCTGGTCGTGCTGATACGGGATCCTGGTTCAGGAGAGCTGTATGACCTGTCATGCCATGCTGTGGGGCAATGTCAAGCTTTTTTTTTCCAGTCAGTCCTCTTTGAAAATGAACATTCTTTGGACAGTTCTAACTTGTAGGATGAAATGGCAAGGCATATGGGAAAACATACGCTGTGGGAACAGGTGAGTAACTGAAAGATATGTGAAAAAAACAGGACTTGACTGTCTGTTAAAGACATCTAGGAGATTTGCATATCTAAAAATACCTTTTGGTAATTTACAGTCACAATGTTATGGTGAGCTTAAGACTCTCTTGATGTAACGCAGGAGTGTGTTACAGTTAAGTACCTGTTAAAAAACTGATCCCAGTTGCAGCTTTAAATTAATATTGAAAACATTTTTCAAGTCATTTCTCCTTTTACAGCTTTGTGGTGGATTCCTGCAGAGTGTGCATGGGGAAGGCGGTGCCGCACGGTCCAGACGTAGTGCCTTCTTAAATCCACCTATTTCTGCGATGTACTCTGTCTCTAAAATACTGGGGATAAATTGCAAATGGTATTACTAGTATGGTGTCTGAGCAATAAATGGTTTCTAAGCACATACGATGATTTAGGAGGTATTGCAATAGCTAGGAGTAGTTGTTTAGGTTAGAGAAGTGGATGAATTGAAAACATATCATAGAAATTAGGTTGTAAGTCAAACTTCTCTTCACATGTATTGCAGGGAGAGAGAGTGAACTGTGTTAAAGAAGAACAAAACAAACAAACAAAAAACACTGGAAAGTTATCCAGAGAGAATAGATTAGATTTAGAAGGGCTTTTGTTCCCTGTGAGCTAAACATGTTAATATGCATCTGGTATACAATGATATCGGCACACTGAATTGCAGGAAGAGCAGGTATTGGGGGTTAGGATCTGTTTTTCAGATTAGTTTGTGTTCAATATTTAGCAAAAAGGAAAGAAATATAATTAGAAGACCATGAACCAGGGTAAGGGTTGTTTCTTCCGAAGAAGAAACAATGGGGGAAGGATGTCTGCTGAAATAGCCCCTCGGTGCAGGCAGCTGAGAGATGTCCACGGAAGGAAATCTGTTCAGCAGCCCATAATCACTCTGAGTTCCGGGTAGATGTTGATCTTTTGTTCAGCTGATTTTGTTTCAGCTGTTTTCTGCTTCACAACCAAGAGCCAGAATAAACTTATGCCTTTCTTTATTCTTACCTAGTGACAAAGGAGCCAAGAGATGATGGGTGCCAGTTGCTCTTCGGGGAACAAAAAATGCAATTGCAGCAGCAGGCAGGTAGAGGCAGAACGCTTCACTTCAAAATGTTTCAGAGTTCTCGGGTTTGGGCTTTCCCAGCTCAGTTTGATGCCAAATGGTGGCTTGCAAAAGGATGCCTGCTGCAGCAGGCATCAGCCAGCGTGCCTTTGCCAGGCTCCAGCAGAAGGGAAAGCAGCGCTCGGCTCGGGGTAGCCGTGTGTCTCCAGGGCTCGTCACCGCTGCTCCAGGTGGACCATGAGCCCAGTGAGTGGGGAGCTTTCCTCTCCTGGCCTCTGTCTGTAAAGGGAGGTTAAAAAAAAAAAAAAAAAAAAGGGATGCTGAGTAGTAATTCACAGTGAAGCATGGCTGAACTGCATGGGCAGGCGATTCCCATACAAGAAAACTATTGAACAGCATATTCAAATCATGTGTTTGCAATTCAAAGATCTACACCATTTCATGATTTATTTAATCGAGGCCCATCTTTCTCTAGCCTTTTGAAAGGGCTTCTAGGTTCTTGCTAGTTGTCTTATTAACATATATTAGATGGATAATTGATGAATCACAGCTACCTGTAAGTAGCCCTTGACACTTGTAGCATTTTGATGAAGTATATAGGGAAATGCTACAACAGGCTTCAAATGCCTTATGGCTTTTGTAATTTTGAATAGATGTCAGAAATGCTTTGAAGTAATTTGGCCTGTTATGAAAAATGTTGCGTGCATTCAAGGGCATCAAAAACAGGCAGTGTTTCTAAAATGTATATATTTTATATATTGAGTACAATTTCAGAGTCAAAAGGTTCACAGGTACCATTTTTATTCATCCTGTTTTGTACATCTACAAAGTTGTTTTTTTTTTTTCAATATGCTCGAGAATGTTCTTATACTTCCAGACCACATTTTTCAAGGCTAAGAGTATGGAAAAGAGGTAGCAATTATCTTACTTGCTGAATATACTAAAACCCACTAATATTTAACTACTTTGTGAAGTTTGTTTAAGTTAGGTTGTAATACTTAACTACTTTAATTCTAGGCTATATCCTCTTAACTGCCAACTTCTTTTTCTAATGAAAAAAGATACAATAATAGGTATGTTAATTGCCAGTAGCGGGCTATGGTGAACCTCTTATGTACTCCTATTTTCTGTGTATAAAACCTCTATTTTAATAATACGTTACGGTAGAGGATCTTTTCATTTTAGCAAACCAATGTACAACAGTAATATTTCTGGAAAAAATGAGATTTTGATACTGCTTTGGTTTTCAGTGGAACAGAACAATTCACGGAGAAATTAAAAAGGAAAAAAAAAAAAGGAAAAAGAATATAAGGCTGTCACCCACCCCCTATCAAGGACAGTTGATGAAGAAGAGTGAACCACGGAAGAGTGGTTAAGGGTTTTTTCCTAGTTACAGGAACCTAGGTGATGTTCTTGCTCTGAACCAAGTTGAGCATTGACGTGGTCATGAATCTTTGAAAATCCCTGTCCTGGAGAAGTCCTTCCTCGAAAAGTCCTTGGAAGACAAAGCTGTGTTTTGTTTTGAAGACCGAGTCCAGAAAAGCATGGGAGGAGTTCTGTGAATTCCTCCACCAGAAGCACGGTAAATAATACCCAGTTCCAGCCTCCTTTCCCCCGGGCAGCACTTTGCTGCTAACACGTACCATGCTGAAGTGCAGCGCAGGTCCCTGTGGCTTGGGCAAAGACAGGTGTGTCAGTCACATGTCTATCCCTACTGAAAAGATATCTACATCTGTTTTTTCCACGGAGCAGTGTATGAGTACTAAAACAACACTGGTAAGGCATACAGGGTGTCTGGGTGTGTGCGGTTTTAAAATCAAAGGGTTGAATTTCCCTGTCTGTTGTGCTACCAGTCGGTGCAGCACGCTGCCAGAGACTTTACCAGTTCTTGCAGACGGGTGTTTGTAGACAGCTGTTTCAGGAAGGGCAATATTGATTGCTACTGCACTGAGACCATAAGCAAGAGATGTGTATAATGTTTAAGTGCTAAAGTTGTATTTTAGTAATGTTTTTCAAGAACAGGCTCTCATACATCAAAGCAAAGCCTGGACTTGTTTATGATGCTGTTACAAATCTTTCCCTGTATGATGTCATCATAGCGTTCATAACACTATAATTATTAGTGGAAGTAATTTATATTATGGTGATGTCGAAGTACTGCAAGGACCAAGCCTCTCCATGAAAGGCTTCTGTGAAATAGAAAAGCAAGGAGATAATCCTGACCCAGAGAGCAACCATTTAGGCATAAGTCTATGTGAGGATGGATGGGCAAAAGGTGTGGGAAGAGGTAAGAACAAAATGAGCCCTGTTGGCACTCTAAGCTGGTGTTCACCAGCCTAACCACTACCATTTTGTACTGTCTGTAGGCATCACAGCAGCAGAGACGTAGGGAATCTCTTGTCATTTTACAATTCAGTAGGCAAAGGACGAGGTTCCAGCAGTGAAGGACACAGAAGAAATCACTTCTGTTGGTGTACAAGATACAGATTTCAAGTAGCCTGTTCAGGTCCAAGACTTGTCCCACCATCACCAGTTCCTTGAAGGGAACTCTCTAGATTTGCTGAAACCGCTCAAGCCTGTTGAGCAATCCTGCTGGGTAAGTAAAGTGCTATCACTGGGGCTTTCAGGAGAACTGTGGAAATCTCTGTCAGAGGAGTGGGTGTTCAAGCTTTGTAGTACAACATGTACATTTATTTATTTGTAAAGCACAAAACAGAGAACATTTCCAAGTCTGGGGGGAGAGGTATAACAATATTCCACCCTGTTTCTTCCCTCCTTTACACATTCCAGGTTTCACAGAAGGAAAACTCAGTGTGTAGGCTCAGGGAGGCTACTTGAAAATACCTTGCAGTTTGTTGTAGCGAGTAAGTTGAAGTGCAGAAAAGAGGCTGAGATGCGGCAAAGAATTATTTATTTTGGAAACGTAAAATTGTAGTGGTTTTACCCTGATAATCCTGATTTTCAGGATATATGGTATTGCTGGGTCAGATTTCCTAGGATTTTATACATTGAAAAATTTCACTTAACCTCCACCTTTCCCCCAGGTTATGAATACTATTTTTTCTTTGCTTTTCTATCAGCTTTTGGATGAAATAAATGCACTTACATGCCATACCATAACACAATAATATTTGCCTGTACAGATTTTCATAATGGGAACCCCTGTGGAAAAAAGGTAACTTAAGAGTTCCAGCAGTAACTTCTCCTTGTTCTGTCTTGGAAGCAAAAGATTCCTTATGTGCTGTTGATTCTGTTTACTCCTGTGCTTTCCTGTCAGCTTGACTGGATCGGATCAAGTCTGGCCTGATCGATCTGGTTTTCAAAGATTAACATTCAAACACTGAAACTTTCCCTGTACCACACTGCTAAATGGATTCAGCAAAGCACTTAAACACACACTTTAAACTGAAGTTTAAAAGAAGTTGCACAGAATTGAGTTTACATTTGTATTAGTTTAAAATATGCTTGAGGACCATTATGTGTGCATCCTTTCAGGAAACCTTTATTAGACACCAGAGGAAATTAATTATGTATAGATTTGATATAACCTTTATATGCACTAGGATTGCTGTTCATTAGTTTTTGTTTTTAATGACTGGAGTAGAAAATTAAGTACAAATGAAATATTTAGTAAACAATTACTCTAACTACATCAAGCTGATTATGCGAGTAAAAGGCCTTAATAATAGTAAAGAGACTATGCTCTGTAAATTTTAGAGATATGTCTGTATACAAGTTTTACTTTCAGAAGTTGAATAAGAAGTGTGGAAGCTCATGGTTCTATTTCATGTTCTTCTCTGCTACCTTGAGTGTAAAATTAGACATACAATCAAAAATAAAAGAAAAGCAGTTGTCTCTTCAGCCTTCTCTTACAGCTGGAGCAGGATTTGACTGGAGGAGGGCAGTAAATTGACTAGGCTGATTTAATAAAATGCATCATCATCGTCACATATCTCTAGTCCTTTTTCAGTTAGGAAAGAGCTTATGTATCTATTACATATACTCGCAAAAAAAAGGAGAGTAGCTCCTTAGTAGGAGGTGTAGTGCTGTTTTTCCTTGGTTTACAAAAGGGACACAAAGTCAGTTTTGCTGCTTAGAATTTTTGAAACTGTCTCTTGGACATTTATTTTTCAATGCTAACCTTAGTGACACTAAAACTTGTTTTAACTTGGCATGGTAACAGAGGAATTTTTTTTTTCCTTCATTGAGAGGGATTCTGAATATCACCTCTTAAGTGCCTAAGTTCATATACTCTGGTCCTTCCATGATTAATGGAGAGGTTCTTTCAGAGCGTGATTTAAAACCTACTTCTAGAAATACAAATTTGTTTTTTTGAAGTTAATATTGTAAAGATTTTCTGACACAAGTCATGTATCAATGTGGGACTCTCATTTCATTTTTCCCAAATTAGATTAAAAAAGTAAAAATTAAAAATGATTGTTCTAGTATTGTTTGCATAGAAGAACTGATTGAAATTCTTCTTTAGTATTTTGAGCTTTGGAGATGAACTTTTCCTGAAATTTCACTTCCATTATATATGGCTCATAACCTTTAAATGTGGTTACAGTAAAACAAATGTATATCAATTTCAATGCATTAATCCTAGATGAGAGATGTGCAGAGCTGTCATTTTCACCAAGTATTCATAGATGGTCACTGGAGTTTCCATGGGTCTATTCCACAGAGACACTTTGCCTTTTAGTGGAAAAACACATTGTTTTTCCCAGCAAAATGGAGAAAAATCTGTCCTCAAAGAAAAGCAGCACTATACAATCTGTAGTGTACCCTCTTGTTTCTATAAAGCCTTCAGGAACTAAGAAACCCATTTTCACATTGCTGCCATAACATTGTATTTTTATTTGCTCTTTTGTTATTGTTGTTTTTTAAACATTTCTACTAAACATTGTCAATGAAGCTGCAAATTATCATCCAAGTGCCATCTGGAACAATCAGTCTTTGAACCTGACTATTTAAAAATGAGGTAATTAAAACATTAATGTTGGATAATATATGATTCCTGTACTTTCTATTTTGGTTTGCAAATTCATTCATAATGTGCCCCCAACTGTATTCAGTATTTTGGAGGAATGGCTTTACTGATTACTTTAATGTATATTTGCCAAACATTATATGTGCAATGGATCTTAAAGTGGCACTGAAGCTGTAGTCTTTTTTTTTTAGGGGTAGAAGCATTTCCAGAAATATTTTTAAAAGAACAAAGGCAAGTTGTTCAGAGGTGGAAAGTCGATGTTAGTTGGATCCCTTTGCCCCTATGACTTTTATTCCATAAATTATGAGAGTCATTTTTTGAGGGAGGAAGGAAGTCGCATGCAGAAATATCTGTGCTAAAAGTCTAGCAGCTTTGGCTCCTGAGCAGTCAATTCTCATAACATCAAATAGGCCCAGACTAGTGGCAAGATGTGTGCAGTTAAGTAACATTTATAGGTCTTGACCTCCAGAGGTTTCAGAAGCACTTGACAAACAGAGTTGAGCAGCTAAGGAAAAAATACAGGAATGTGTTTACTTTCCATTATGTTTCCTGACCAGTCCTCATACCAATGGGTTTTCCATAACTGGAAGTTTCTTCAGAAGGCATGGTGAGGAGCTAGGAAACACTCCCCACCAGTGAGATTGCTCTGGCAGTTTGTGACATACCCTGTTGCTTCTGCTGGCTGGGATTTTCAAACTTGGTGAGGGTTGACCTGGCCAGCAGTTGAGCACCCACACAGCTGCTCACTCACTGCCCCGTGGGATGGGGGACAATAGGAAGAGCAAAAGAGACAAAACTCATGGGTCGAGATAAAGACATTTTAATAAGTGAAGGAAAGAGCAAAAAAGACTAAGTGACACCAAGGCCTCACACTACAGACCAGTGCCCAGCCAGTCCCCCAGCATCGGCCACCTTGGAAAGACAACCCCTGCGTCTTCCTCTACCGCCAGTTTTTAGCACTGAGCATGACGTTACGTGGTGCAGGATGTCCCTTTGGCCAGTGCTGTCCTGGCTCTGTCCCCTCCCAGCCTTTTGCCCACCCCTGGCCTGCTCGCTGTGGGAGGCAGAGAAGGTCTTGACACAGTGCAAGAGCTGTTCAGCAACAGCTGAAACTGTTTTAGCCACAAATCCAAAACACAGCACCATGTGGGCTGCTATGAAGATGTTAACTCGGCCCCGGCCATCATTAAAATGATCCAGGTGAAACTGAGAGAGATTTGCAAAGGCTGCTGTTACAAGGAAAAATGTGCAAGGACTTTATTTTACTTCAACTGTTTATTTCAACAATTTACATTTCTTTAAGTCTCTTGAGTTTTGGGGATAATACTGTCCTTTTAGGATAGAAGATAAACTGATCTCAAATGATGAGTAATTTATTGAATGTGACCTAATTATAATGAGGTGAATGGTAATTATTTTCTGACTGGTTGAGAAAAGCTCTGTGGGGAAGAGCTATGCAAGGTTGTCTTCACCATGACAGGAGGGGATGAGTGGAAGTTAACTCTTGAGAGACTGCTCCAGGCACTTAGATAATTGAATGATAGGAGCTGTACTGGAATCCAGGTAGAAGAATTGTGACGTGTTTGAAGACATTAAAAGGACTAAATCCACCTCAGAGCAGCAGCCTGGCTTCAGTGCAGCGTCTTCAGAGAGCACTGCGGTGAGTGAGCTGGTATCTCTTAAAGAATGACAGATAAATTAGTGCCCACGGTACTTGTCTTAAATGGATTTGAATTTTTAGCAGTTACAACTCTCCCCATAGAAGTTGGTGATTAACTATTACCTCAGCAGCCTCAAAGGCCTGTGTTATTTTTTTGAACACGAGGCTATGTGGGCTGAGTGGGAAAGGTCTGCTAGAGCACTTGCCCACACAATCTCTCTCTTTTTGAGTTTGATTAGCTAAGGAAGTCATGGTCTGTCCTTCCCCTGTCTTCTAAAGGCCTATGGGTACATATGTTCATGTCCTCAACATGTTCCCCCTTTTGAGTAGTTTGGAGACAGCAGGGTACTTAGGGAGAAATCAGGACCTGGGAGATGGAGGTTGGAAAGGGCATTACACTTCTCAGAAAACAAAACAAACTAATCTAATTATAAAATTAATCTAATTATACAGGTTCAAAATCAGTACTATGTTCCAATAATTGCTGCCTCGTTCCAGGTTACAGAAAACAAACATAGCTGCAGTGACTGGCTGGGAGAGAGGCACCGAGCTGCAATCGGAGGCAGTATCCTCAGACGGCCTACTCAAGGTTTTCTCAGTGTTTTCCCCTCAGGTTTCAGATCTTTGCCTTGTTTTTCGGTCAGCAACAGTGAGAGAAGAGATCGATGGCCACATCTGTGTCTCCATATTTTAAAACTGGTTCTGATAACTTCAGATATGGATGAAAGAAAAGTAAGGCTGGAAGAAGTGCTAAATGCAGACTTTTAAAAGCATTCTTATTTTGACTCACAACACTTCCTCTTTTTCTAATGTTGTTTTTGATGTAGTATTCACAGACTGGAAAATATATTTTCTTTCTTTAGCTATGAGGAGCACCTTGTTTCTTTCTTTCTTTTTTTTTTTTTTTAATGGACTTTGATGTACTCTAAGGCCCTAGAATTTGCTTTCCCCTGCTTTCCACCTGCAGTACAAGGACAGTGGGGCTAAGGTTGGGCGAGAAGAGTGTCAGCCTGTCAAATGGCTGCTGACAAACAAAATCTTTTATGGTTGAATTCACCTAATCTTCCCACTTTGGATTTACTAATTTGGGTCTCGCTTACCTACAAGCACAAGTTTACAGGAAACCTGTAGGAGTACAGTCAAGTTGGAAGCTACAGCTCCTTTTTCAGAATTGGCTGAAATCAGTCATGGATTAAAACCTGTCCTGACAGACAGCATGGCTGTGTAAGCGTCAGCTTCTCAGGAAAACAGGCTCACCCTAACCCCTCCACAGGACTCCTTCCCTAAACTTCACATTTTCTTTGAACCACCCACCACCATCAAAATCTAGTTCCTTCTCTGTTTTTTTTTTTTTTAATTATTATTTTTATTTTTATTTGTTCCCATACAAAAGTCTTTAAGTCTTTGCCAGGTCTGAAGCCAGGTGCAATAGCTCACTCCCTTACAAACTCACTGTTCTCCCACAGACAGTGAATGCTGATTGAAGATATGGTGGCTCAGGGTTATATTTGTTTGATAGCTTACATTCTGTTTCAGTTTTAGATCTCTTATGGCATCTAGGGAATGAAACGTGATCCTATGTTACTTTAACAAATTGACTTAAAAGGTACCCTTTTAGCCTGATGAAGACATATGAAGCTCTGTGTTTTATAAACTGGACATTCATTCTATATAAACAGAATGAATGTATTGTGAAAGCTCTAATATTTTAGTTACCATTCAGAATTAATTTTTTTTCTTGATTCGCTTTGACTTTTTTTTTTCTTAACATAGGTCTGTAAATATTTTTTTTTTGCTCTGAATAGGCTTTTTTTTTTTTTTTTCCTGGTTATGTGTTAGAATATAGTTGTTTCCTCTAGTGTCTAAAATGAGTTTATCCTGTATTGGAAGTATTAAAACCTCTCCTCTGCAAAAAGCACATTCTGTAAGAAGTTAAAAACAGTAGGAAATTAAGCTAAGGAACAGGTGCCAAATAACCTAACTGTACTTTTCACAGTTATGAGTAATCTCCACTTCTCTTTCCTAATGCCTCTGAATAAAAAGGCTTATTTAGTGTATGTGCTTCAAACTGTAATATAGTGCTTCATTTCCCTCATAATTTCTGAAGCTGGGAGCTAAAATAATGTTTTTCTGGGCCTTAGCACATTGCTTGATCTTGCAAAGTCTATTTCATGGTCTGCTAGATCCTAATGGAGATTGTTGGTAATGAGATAACATTTATTTATATAAAAGTAAATTTACTGCCAACTGCCTAAAACTTACAAGCAATTGAAGTAACAGGTTATTTTAAGTTTTTAATTCATTTTATTCATATGTAAGAAGATATATAGAGGTCAAAATTTCAACTTGCTGAAAACAACAGAAACACTATATGTTTATATGTCATGGTTTCAAGACAGATAGTCTTTGTAAACTTTTAAATGAGGCTGTATATTAATGTTTCAATTGGAGATGCATTTATGTTTGGAGCTTCTGCTTCCCAAGCCATTAAAATAATTTGCCAATAAATGTTAAACCTCATTCAGTAAAATCAGATCTTATGTGTGTCTGTTAATGTAATCAACCTTAAAACTTAACCACAGGCAAACAAATAAGGAAATTCTATAGATGCTCTTGAAAGGCATTGAGACTGACCTTGGTGTTAGCTGTGTTAATAGCATTTCTAGCAGAGAATCTACAGTAGGCTTTTTGCCTAGAGCCACATTGTAAATTATTGCTGCATTGCAGATTGCAGTTTAATTGTTCCAGGGAAGCAGGGGAAAAATTATCATTCTGAATTCCCAAGCGAGATCTACAGTACATCAGTGAAGGCTAAACTGAAAAGTTTGGTATGACAAAATAGATGTTGTACAAACCAAAGAGAATCAAAAGATTGTTCCCCCAAAGAGCTCACTGTGCTATATACACCATCTGTGCTTTTGCTTATAGGATGTTTCATTTCAGCATGCACATGGAGCTCTATTTGCAAGTGATGGTGACATGGATGCCCTATGTCAAATGTTTTGAGGATGTTTTGTTCAGATGTTGTTGGTGTTTGGGTGGTGAATGGTTCCTAGAATCAGATTTCTCACTTGGGATAATGAAAATCACATTCCTTTTGCAAACATGAAACAAGTTATAAAGAACTAGACATCAAAAAATCTTTATATTAACGCCTGTATGCATCCACAATAGGGGAAAAAGAATATTGGGAAAGATCTTTCTCACTTGTTCACAAGCTCAGTAATTGGATTATATATTGATTTTAAATTCAATACTGTATGTATAGAACAGAGAGATAATGTAACGAGTTCAAAGGTTTCATGAGTTTAAGTTTGAAATAGTGAAGCCATGGTTTGATTGTGTAGGCCATATCAAAGCTGAACAAATAACTCTTTAAGGGATGGCACCTTATGTGTGCACCAACTTACTTTTGAAGAGCCAGAGACTCTTAAAAATGTTTACCAGCTCTATTTTTATTATTATTTATTTTTAAAATCTTCATATCCAGAGCACTGGAGACACTGATGGTTAAGTGCAGTGACTTCAGACAAAAGGGAACACTGTACCTAGCCTTCAGAAACCTCTCCAAGTTACCTAAAATAGTAACTTGTTCACATTTTTTCCTATTTAAGAATTCAGGATCTTAGGGATTTCCATGTCTAAGAAGCTGTCTGTGTTTACTGCACAGGAAGGTTTACTGAGAAATTTAGGTTTCACAACAAGACATATTAGATGGTTTAAGATATATGCTAGTTTCATTTGAATTAGTATAAAGCAGAAACAACGTGGAAAATAATGTTTCTAAAAGGTTGCAAAAAAAAAGTTTATAACAGTAAGATGATGGAGCAAAAAAGGGCAAGCTTTCCCAACGTTATGGGAGGTGGGATTTTAGTTTTTTTTTTTTTAAGGTTTTGCAGTGATATTCTTTATCTTCTTGTCTTGCTCTTTGTAAGTGGTTTTAGGTTGAAGTTATACAATTTTGTATTTTTTATTTTTTTTTCCTGGAGAGAGCATTTGTTGCTTTTTTCTGCTTGGCTAGTTAAGAGAGAGCATTTGAGAGAAATTGTGCTTTCATTTATACGAACGTGAATCTGGAATAACTAAATTGCATTCATATGTAGTTAGTCCAGAATTAGATGGATAGAAAACGAGAACCTAGCTACAATATTCATTGATGAGCAGGATGGAGATGAGACTTTAAAGAAGGAGATTATAATTCATGTCCAAGCATTTCTATTAAATTCAGGTTTACGTTTTAGGAAAAGTTTTAAAATACAGGAAATAAGTTTAAGGGAAAAATCCCTGTTGATTTGCACAGATGCTACTGGGGGAGATGCTTTGTGTTCTTTCCCTGTCCTTGTAGCAGTGAGAAGCCAGCCTAACACTGAAGAAAGTTTCAAGAGAGTGGCCAAACCTGCAGCCTCAGCTCAGTTAGGAACTGACAAACCTGCAGCTGTTTGGTCAGCCAGTCTATGCAGCTGAACTGAAAGCTCAGAAAAAAATATGCTTTTCAGTTCCTGCATTTCTGAATAAGCTCCATGAACCAGTTCACTTTGCAGCTGCATTCCAGTTCACTCTCCTTCACTGTGGAAAAAGACAGGAGGGGATGGGTGAGACTGGGATAGGATACAGGTCCTGCCCTCCTGGAGCCAGCCTGAGTGAGCACAGACTAGGAGTTATAATTAGGTCTCTTCTGGCCAGTTGGTTTAATGTTATCTGTGATTGAGGAGATGCTACTTATTCCTCAAATATGTAGCAGTGTGGGCCTTTGTACCCAGAATGGCTGTCTGCCTGTCCTGGGATGGCAGGGTGGATCTTGAAACAAGATGTGGTTGGCACTCTGCCCTTGCCCAGAATGGCTTCTTCCACTGAGGATAGCATTTACCATGCATTAGGAAAAGCACAAATAAAGCTGCAAATCAGCCAAGCAGTTCACTTTTTTTGAACATAGGTTAATGCCAGAACAGACCTTTTTGTATTATTGCTATTTTTCTTCTGAATTTATAAAAGGATCAGAACTATTTGTTCTCTCGGCATTTCAGTCAACTAATTTACAGCACAGGAAAACGAGTGAATACACACTATAATCTGTGTAGAGAGAAAACAATTAGTACTCACCAAATACCTAATTCCGTAGCTATGCAGAGGCAATGATTAATAACAATACCACTGTGTCAGTGGCATGGCTGCCCTTCAGCACTTTTAAAACACAAAGCTGAAAAGCCTCGCAGGGTCCTAGAGGTCAGATGACTGGCTATTGTCAATGAGGCAAAAACATAGTAAAGGTACAGAAGTATGTTCTTATTTATTCAGAGTAGGGCTGTCTTTAGAGCATTAGCAAATTTCAGCTGCCACATTGGAGGCCAGAGACAGTCTCTCAGCTAAGCAGGTAGCAGATCTGATAGAGTTTAGGTCAAGAATTACATCTTGGAAACCTGCAGGTAGCTCCTACATGATATGAAACCCTCGTTAAATGTGTTCATGGTCACTTGCTCTACTTCACATTCTGCATAAATTCTCTCTGAGTTGCTGTCTTGTCCTATTTCATTTTTAAGATGAATATATGTCTTGAGGTTTGTAGCAAGCTGACCAAACACTGACCGAAGAAGATAATGCAGCTAACACATAATATGAAGAAGAGATATCACTGTGCTTACCAAAAAGAAGCATGACAGACTAAGCATATGGGATCAGCATTAGAGGAAAGAACATCATGTACACAGTCTAAGAGGTATAGCAGTACTGCTGATAGGAAATCATTTATGCCGTGCCATTTGCTGAGTTGAAATCCAGGCTAGCATTGTAACAGCCAAGACTCATCCATGCTCCTGATTTCTGGAACAATAAATGACATTTCAGATTTAGAGTTTATTTTCCTGTAGAGCCATCATTACCATGATAGCCAGCTCCAGATAACAGCACAAAGCCATCTTGCCAATATCAGTAGACACTGAACAGATACAATTTTGTGTGCGCAAAGGTGAGTGCTTCCCAGAGGTTAGTTGTGAGCCATGTATCTGAAATAGGTGCTTTTCAAAGTAACAGAATTTAATATTTTAATTGAAAGGGGAGAAAAAGAACTTTATCTGAAAAGAGTATGTTCTAGGAACTGCAGTGCTTTACTCTGACCATTGTATCTTTTACTGAAAAACTGCATAATTCAAGATTCTTAAAAAATGCATTTTTTCTTAATAGTTTAATCAGTTTAGATTGATTCTTGAGCTCAAAAAACACACTGGTGCTGAGAGGCAGATGGAATTAGAGAGCTCTATTAGAATAGAGCTGCTATAGTAAAATATTAATAAGAATGGTTTCAATCTACTGTGCATTGCCAAGAACCGTTAGCTTGAGAGAAAGCTGTCAAAAAAATGTGATGTAGTACAAGTAGTAGCTGGAATTGGGAATGCTAAACAAAATTATTTGCAAAGCAGAACTGAAATGACAATTCTATAATGGTCTTGTGTGTGTGTGAAACCCAAATTGAACATTATGGATGAAATTCAAAACAATAGATCTGGGACTGTTGTAATTACTGTGCTGAGCTATTATTGTAAACTTTTCATTCAGTTTAGCTTTCCAGGGTACCATGTATAATGAAGTTTAGATGTTCTTCATTTGAAGCTGCAAGCTCATATAGATCGATTCCTCCTGGCAATGCTGCCAAGTCTTGTCAAATCCTAAAAAGGAGCAGCAGTTTTAGGAAGGTGAAGTGTTAGATGTGAGTAACTTCAGGGGATCTTGATGGACTTAGAGGTTTTTGTGAAGTGTAGAAGGAAGGTTGAGTGATACTGTGTCTCATGATTCATGCGAGTGTGAACAGATGAGCAAGTGAACAAGGTACATGCGACCCTCAGTTGCGTAGAGACATTTGAATGTGTGTGCATCAGAGGACAGATGAGATGAGCCTCCACTGCTACTCAGATTCAGTGCTCTGCTGTAATTCCATAAAGTACCTACCACAAACATTGGAGAGCTTGATAAATTGGGAGTATTTGGGCCTTTTATGAGTCTCGTACTATTAAAACTTTACAGACATTGGATTAAACTCTGTTCCACTCTATTCCACTGTCTCCACTACCACATTATATATATATATAAATATTACGATAATTCCTAGATTTGTCAACAGATTTTGAGGCCTGATTGAGCTATGCTAAAGAATTAGTAAATGCCACTGTGCACTGAAGAGGTAAAGATGACAAAGCTTTGGAAGGGAAACAAAAACAAATGGCTAGGCCAAGGTCATTCAGGAGACTGCACTTGTGTCCAGGTACTCTGTAGCTTGTATCACTGGGCTGTGTTTTTATTATATAATAAATTCCAACTCTTAGTACTGGAAAAACGCTTTGGGCACATGGCAAAAATGCTGAACCTGTTTAAAACCCTTTGCAGTTTCTGCTAAGTTTTTAAATTATTGACAAGTTATCTTTGTACCAGCCAGTTTATGCTGAATAGGTATTATCTGTCCTTTGTAGCCAGAATAAAGTTCAGTAAAAGTGTAAAGCCAGCCTGAATTTCAGAATTTCTGCCTTGGGTAACTTGAAAAATGCAACTGTATGATGCCAAGCTCAGATCCACACACTTCTTACTGGCAGTAATTACTGGAGAACACTTTAAGCACTGTGTTATGTCCAGGACTGTACACAATGGATAGCAATTTCAGCTTCAAGTGTATATTATAATTTTATGACAATAATTTTAACATAAAATTATGACAATTTTATAAACAACTATCACTTGTCCCTCAAGTAGCATGGAAAATGACAGAATTAAATTTAAAGCATTTTGAAGCAGAAATTCCAATATAGTAATAGAGAAAAAAGCTGTTCAGGAAAGGCTGGAAAAGCAGTATGCAAAGGTCACTGATGTGTTTTGGTTTACAAGTAATATCCCCTTTTTGAGCACAAGGAGGAAGGAAGGCAGTATGAAGGCACGTTGTGTCCCTGGTTTGACTTGTGACACGGTCACATACACCAGCATCAGTGCGACTTGTGCCTATGGCAAACTGTGGCACGTTGAAGGAGAGGCCTGGGCTGGCACTTCTTGTGAAGTTTTGTGTGATCACTGTCACGGACTAGCTGCTGCATTAAAGTGGGTAAACTAGTGGCCAGTAGTTTGATTTCACCAGCTCTCTAACTCTTGTGAGTTCCTCCAAGAATGCTTTAAGGCGACTGAATCCCAAATACGTAGATGTGAATAGTGTTTAAGTAAAATCTCAGTTTAGCTTTGAAAATTGTGTAGCTGCAGCTGGCTGGGAACTGGTTCAGGAAATGCTCACCTTGAGTGCTTATGCATCTTTAAGTGATAGGAAAACAAAAGACTTAATTTTTAGGCCACTGTGAAATACTGACACTTATGGCACACAGTAATTTCAAGAGACATTGTATTTTGCTTCAGTAATAATACTTACATCCTATCAAACTTACACCTTGAAGATTGGTGCTGTTCTAGTCGCTATTGTCACATTTTCTTCCCTGGTATAATTTAGCTATGCAGCCTAGCTTTTATTTTTCTTCTGTTTCAAAGAGAAGTGTGAATGTCCTCCAAGATATGACTCAGTGGGACTCCCATGCAGAAAAGATAAGAGGCCTGGTTACATCCATATTGTCTGGAGCAATAAGTCATCTTGGTAAATAAGTCTTCATACAGTAAGATCTTGGAAAGCAAGACAGCGAGTTGTTAGACCTCATGTATGGTTACATACAGTAACGTAAGAGAACTCTGCAAGGCAGAGGAAGTTCACATATTGCTGCCTTTGGGTTCTACTAATTGCTAAATTCTTTATGTTCATCACAATTCACGAGTAGTGAGAGGTTGCTGGTTTTGATGGAAATGACCAGAACCCTGAAGTGAAGGGTGAGAAGACTGTAACATGGAGTTGTTGTAATGACTACTGAAATCAGAGTGAAGGCTGAATGACATTGATGTCTATATGATAAACAGTAGTGGGTCAAAATCTGAACACTATTATACCCCAGGAAATCACAGTTATATTTAGGAGGGAAAGAAAAAAAAGCCTGAAACTTGCTTGTCAAGTTGAATTTCTCTTACTTATGTTTACTCTTTCACTGTTGTCTCTTCAGTTTTTTCTTTTTTTTATGTGTTTCCTTCTGAGCCTTGACAAGATAGGCAATATTGTTATGTTGATGCATTAGGGTAGAATAAGAAATTTAGAAAAGTATTATGTGAAAATGGTTGTCAACTTGACTTTTGTGGTGTTCTTCTAGATCTTTAGCAAAACTTTTAGGTACTGGAAACTCCTTTCCAGCTCTTACCTCCTAATTTCAGTTTTCCCTCTGTGCCAAAACACCAGTTTTCTGTAGCTGTTCCTTTTCTCGTTTCTTATGTCTCTCTTTCACACTTGGGCACTTTGAGAGAAAAATCAGCATGGCTCTTCTGCCCATAAGGGTCTTACTCCTGGGTTGTCCTGCGCATGTCTGTCTTTGGTGACATGTGCCTGTCTTTTGGTTGTGGCAGTCCCTATTGTTTCAGCAATCTGCTTCTAAATAAAGTACTTAAAGCCTGGATAAAATTCTTGGAAAAGGAAAGCAAAATGCTGGTGCAACAGAGGATAAAATATGGGGCTGCTGAATGAATAAGTGGATTTGCTAAAAGTTACTTCTTCATGCCACTGCCTACGCGTGCCCAGCTTAGTTTTAGGAAAAGAGATCTATTCACAGTGGCATTCAAGCACATATTTCAGTGCTTTACTGAGTCAGAGTTTCAGTGATCTGGTTTTTAAATTACACTAATTTGTATAAATTACTCACACATGGCTTTGGAGCATGTCAGCTTTTTGAGATGTTAGCCTTGTAAAATAAACAAGACTAAACCCCAGAGGGAAGAACACCCACATTCCTTTTCCACATTTTGGGCACAGGATTCTACTGTAGCCAAGTCTTCCTCTTCCAATAAAAATCCCTGTAAATTACAAATATATATATAATATATATATTTTTTTTCTTTAATATGATCTTGGTGATTTGGAGAACGTGGAATTCATCAGAAAACTTTTATAGATATTTCTTACTTGTGGAGGAATGGCATAGGCCTGCAGGCTAGGAGGCCTGAACATGTCTCTTTTGTCTCATGTAGGCAAAAGAAATGTACTTTCACATCAGACTCTTTCTTTTGGATGGAAGTGGATTTCAAATCAAAATGACATTCTTGGACCTTTCTTTCCCTGAACCAGGCACTTGAGGCTATCTCTGCTTGTCTGTGTAATGAAGCATGAGTTACACCAGAGTCTTAAACACAAGCCTAAGTGTTTTGCTGAAGAAGTTTGGGATTAGTCACATGCTCACAATTGAACGTGTGTTTACTTGCTTTACAGTGTTGCTGATCAAGGATCATCCCATCCCAATACTTTATGCTAAAACTGTCTACTAAATAGTTCTACTTCTATGACTGACTTCTCCCAGTTAGCCAAAATGAATACTCTAAAATCCTTATCAACATAATGAATCTCCTCATATAATGCAGACTTTTATTAGGAAAATGTAATCATGTCTTGCCTTACTCAAGGCTGATGATGCTGCAAGTATAGACAAGATGAATGTGCGTCATTCTTTCTGGGATTCTGCGCATTCCTTGTTTCTCACAGCTCCTTCACTTTTAGGATGGACATTCATTTCATCAGAGCACTACTGCCAGTTATACTTAGTCACGCTTGGAGATGTAACCTTGGCTAATAATTAATTGTGTTCTGATTTTGTTAATGAATTCTTCTTCAGGACATCTTAATATGTATTTCTATCTAATATCACATATACCCCAGTCAAACATAAATGATTATCTCTAGTAGGCTGATATTCACGGCAGGCTTGGAAAGAAGATGGCTGAATTCTTTGAGGCCGTGATCCTGTAAAGTTAGGATCCCCATCAGCTCCTGGACTTCATGGCAAATCATATCCGACAGAACTGCCCAGCAGCTTATAACATCAGTGCTTTCTGTGCAGATCTCTACATACTGCATACAGTAAATATTTTTCTCCTCATTTTTCAAAAGACCAAACTGAAGATTAGCAGTGATTTCATTTGTAACAGAGCACAGGGAGTGCAGTAGCGCCTTTCTGGCTGTCTCAAGCCAGGAAGTCACACTTCAGTCTTGTTCCCCCCGTACTTGGTGGAGGAATTCACTGTGCTTACTGGTGTATTGGTGCAGAAGAAGGAGCACTAAAATTTTCTTCATTTCCTGCCCACCATCTAGTCAGGGAACAAGCAGCCTGGCAGCAGCTGCTTCCTTCGAACTACAAGCAGACTGCAGCCTTCATAGGAGAGTTAATACATTTTTATTCTTCCGTGGGAGTTTATCTCAGTTTCCAACCTATGAATATAAACATTAGTTGGGAAAATGAAAGATTTTCTTATTGATAAGCCATGAAATTAAATTCTCCTTTGATCTTTGCTGGAAATGATCATACACACAGCTTTCTATGTGTATGGAGAATTACTTGCATTAAACATCAAGAAAATAAAACAAAAGCTATGACCATTTTCCTAGGGAATAATGGTGTCACGTTATGCTTTATCATTATAATTTATCTATGCATTGTGTAGAAAATAAATCCTTTTAAAGGCTGTTGTGAGGAATAATTAAATAGATGAAAAGTGGCATTATTAAAAATAATCAATGGAGTCTTTTGTGGTCACATCCCAAACCTGCTGAAGTCAATGAAATGCCTTACACTGATTTCAGCTGGTTTTCATCTCTCTCCATTTCATCGAGAGTATTCTGCAGGAAGGCTGTTGTACTGTTTTTCTCTACCATATCATATAGTGGGTAAAATATTCAAAAGTTAGAGCAAGGAACAAAGAAGCTTATAAAACAAGTCTCAATATCAAGCATTACTTAAATTTTGAATGCATTTAGATGCCTAAAGACCAGATAAAGAACCTACTGGGCTTTTCAAAATCATGCAAGTGCTTTCCTGTATGACAAAAAGGACTGCAGATCTGTGTGTTGACATCTGACTGTATACTCAAAATCTGGCTCCCAGAAAAACGCCCATTTGATTTTAAAAATGATATTTAGTCATTAAGTCACTGTGGTGCCTTTGCAAATGTTACCTGGAAAAACAACTTCTTATTCTAGAATAACGTTTAGCTTATCGTTAACTGTGATTTGCAAATTTCGGTCAAACTAGGACCCCTGTCTCAGATGTGAGTGGTCAGCAATGACTCTGGGATACGTGGCTATAAAGTAATATGACTTATAAATCATCCAAAACTGAAATTGTTTGTTCTATTTTGTTAAACACAACTATTATGCTGAATGAGTTACATTTTAAGAAAAAGGTAAACAAGGTATTTTAAAAGGTCTTGGAAAAAAGACTGCAAACACATATTAGCAATAACGATGTTAGTGACATAATAGAAAACTTGATAGCTGATACATGAAGCAGAATAAATTGTTTTTCTTCCCAGTAGTTTTGACTCTGGATATTGGTGGTAATGGAAACATACCTACAAAGTCAGTGCAACTGAGAAGTTACGTAAATCCAAATTTTAACTTGTCTTGGAAAATATCCTGGGAAAAATCTATATCAACTTTAGTAATCAAGCAAAAAATACAATGTTGCTTGTACATCTAGGGTGGCAGTGGAAGGTTTGTGTAAGTGCTTCATTTTCTCAGAGCTGAAAATTTGGAACCTGCGAAGCTGGAGCGTGTAATGCAGTGCTACCATTTATGGAAGCTGTATTTATGTGTTATCAGATACTCCCAAAAGGCTCCTGGGTATAAAGTTTAAAGTTAAATACTGAGTCAATGTAAAAGCAATTTAATCTTTACAACTGTGGAATGAGGAACAAAAGCTGTCAAATGGCCAAGATAAATGCAGTTCTCTTTTGGTAGTTGTTTTTAGGTATATTCTAGGATTTTGTATATTGACTTAAAACCCATAATTTGTGCGATGCAGTTTAATTGTCTTTATCTCCCGTTGTGGACCTATGCAACCAAAAGATCTTTGCTTCCAGGCAGTGTGTGGAATTTACTACAGTCAAGTGAATGAGTCAGGCAACATTAAAGACTCTATAATGTTAAAATGCCTTGTACATCAAGAACACCCTGTTCTTAGTCAGCACAGTTTGTATTTAAGCTTTCTGAAATGACTTTATTCTCAGGAGAAACTGTTTTACAATGGAAGCCTGAATTTTCAGTAACGAGGCAGGCCTATGTGTACCTAGCAAACCCAGCATAATTAACACAATGTAGTTTACAAAGATGGACATGCACATACAATGTCAGGCATATAGTGACGGTATGAAATTATATACGCTCATTTTATTGTACTCAGACATCTCTGAAAGCACAGTAATTCACTGCAAAAACCTGATCAATGAAACCAATAGAGGCTCTCTTGCCACCATCTCTTGCCTCAAATGAATTTTATAATCTTAAAAAAAAATGTTAATCTTTTAAGCTCTTTATAATCTTAAAAAAAAGCAAGTGCTGGGAACAGCACTGCAACCCCAGCTACCCGCAAATGGCAGCTTGCAATCTCCAAAGTCTAGTTAAAAGGCTTGAATTCTGTACAGAGACTTGTTGTTACCTGTTTATCAGCAATAACTGTGGATAAACAGCACGGTTACTGGAAAAGTGAATACAAATCACTTTTGCTACAGAAGACTAGACCTCAGAGGAAAGGAATAGAATTACTTTTAAGCTGACTTCTCTTTTATCTTTTTTTTTTTCTTTCCTTTGAGGAAGGGAAAATGAGAGAAGACCACAGTCAGTAAATGTGGAATTAAATTTGCAGTGACTATTAGGTGTAAACAAGCAACTGGCTCCAGTCCCATGCTGTCAGGAGTCTATAGTATGTTTTACTGTAGACAGTGTAAAACTACTACCTGGTCAAGTTCGTTAAAAATAGGTTTAAAGCCTAACATAAACCTTCTGTTTCTCAAATGCAGAATCTTAAAAGAATCATGAAGGATCCTGCCGAAATCTTGATCATTTATTTTTCAGCAACTGAACAGATGTTGACTGCTGGCTGTTGGAAGCTCTGTGATGAACAGTAAATGGCTGGGATTTAGAAATGGCTAAAACAATTACAATTTAGGTGTGAGGAAAAATAAATAGCTCAGTTTTTATTAACACCAAGAGAAACAGTGCAGCACGACAGAAGAGAGCTGTAGAAGCTGCCAGAGTCTCATATAGCTACCAGTACCCTCCGTGGGCCTTTTCACTTGAGGGATGGCAAAGTGGTGAAAGTTAGCCATAGTTTGAGAGAATTTTGGCTGGGCACGTCTATGAGGTTTTGTTTCCACAGAGTCTCAGCTCCAAACATGCAATTTAAATTTGCAGTTCTGAAAGGTGTCTGATTTTCATCAAAAATCAAGCAACAGAAATACAAGTGTCTCCTATCTTTATCAGTTATCCATGAGGAAGGTGAGAAATGCCATCCCTACAGCAAGTTACCTTGCAAACTATGGGGATGGACTTGTAATTAAAGCACAGTAACCTCCACAATCTCTTCTTCAGCCCAGGGCAGAGGATGTAGTTCCTCTGATGTGCCTCTTTCCTAACCAGGGCATAAGGACAAACATAATAATTCTGTTTAGCAGTGGCTGCCAGTATTGATGCTTGTGGCTGCACTGCAGTTATCTTTAGAATTTGTAGCAGAAATGACCTACCTAATTTCCCAGACATCCTTTCCTTTAGGGTTGGGTAGACCTCGATGTCTCTGAGATAAAAAAATAAAATAAAAAAAAATAAAAAATCATGTGTATTATCTAATTCTGCAGGTAGCTGAAGGGAGTAAACCTGTACCTCCCAGTATGCTGTCCTCTGCGTAGACTGAACTAAGTTGACAGGAACCACTGAAAGCTACAATGTGATGCAGTTATTGCTCAGCCGTGTGAAGTAACCTCACAAAATGCTTTAGAAGAGCAAGTGAAATATCTAGTTAAAATTTTAGAGAAAATGCTTGCCTCAAATATATCGTACTTAGAGGCTTAGCTAACTTTGATTTTCATTGTAAAAAATGCTCTAAAATCTTTAATAACCTCAAAGGTTGAGGACTTCAGTTTTACAGTATCAAAATGCTGACTGAGCCTTTCCTCAGGATGAGTCCAAAAGCAAGAGCACAACTTTCTTTGATCAGAGACATCCTAATTATATTGTGATTCTAGCAAAGTCTGCATTGCCTTGATAACTGCAATTGGCAAATTTTACCCTTTCATTCCTCCATTGCACTATAAAAAATAATCACTTTTCACATATAACTCATGAGCTATGATAAATGATCTTCTACATTGCATGGTCTTGCCTCTGATTTCTGATTAGGAGACTAAGGTTTCCAGTATACTGGTGGAAAGCCCTTCATTCCCACACATTCTGGCAGAAAGCAGAGGAAAGAAAAAACAGTCCTTCCTGGGTCAACCACTGCAGATTTCTGAAACTTGCAAATTATAGATCATATTTTTGTTTCATTTAAACACTAATAACTATACTCAAGTCTAGCAGGTCACAGCAACACTCGTCAACAGACAATTCATTACATCTACAGAAGAAGAGAGAAACTGAAGCCTGCTGTCTGAAAGGAGAACAAAAGACTGCTATTATGCAATTTAATACCCCGTACTGGGACTAAATATCTGCCAACGGGCTGCCTGCTTTTATAATCTGTACAAAAAAACCCACAAAATACTCCACCTTTTGTGACTGCAGGTTAGGCTAAATGAGAAGCTGTATAACACACAGCCAAACTACTGGTTCCTTCCTTAACTACAGGTCTTCTGCAAGTGAGACAGCCCGAGCAAAGGCTTTAGAGAAATTGGATTGGGCCCAATTTCTGCCAAAGTCCGATAATTTGCATGCATGTACTAGCAGATGTGTCTGTCTTGGATGTCATCCGCTCTGATGAGAATTGCCTGGACTGTCCACACGGAACCCTGTCATTACCTTCCCTGCCCTAGCATGTTACAGTGTTTCTACTGTCGGGTCTTTCTGACTTGGTGTCTTTCCCAATTCTTCCCATCTGTTTTCTTCTGAATTACATAGCTCTTTCTTTTCTTGGGTGACAAAGCTACAGGAAACATAGGAGAAGGAGTTTCTCTTATCTTGGTTCTCATGCATGGTGTTAAATTACTCAAAGCAATTGTGCAATTACAAAAAAAAAAAAAAAATGTTTCTTTAGTCCAGACTACAAATTGCATATTCAAAGCATTTTGCTATCAGGCTGTACCAAAAGCCTCAACTGTTTACGTGGGAAGGGAAATTTTGGAGGCTTATAGCCTAACCAAACACGGGAGGATTTGCACATCATGACACTGCAGTGATACTTTCCGTCTACCAAATTCCAATTTCCTACTCCCTAGCCTGAAGGTGTTAAAAATTTTAAATGGAGTTTTTCTTTCTTTCTTTCTTTCTTTCTTTCTTTCTTTTTTTTTTTTTTTTTGAATGGTAGAACATGATTCATTTACATCTTTCTTGAAATTGGTTCATCTGCTTAAGCTCATACTTTCCAAAATCTTTCAGCCTGAGGTAAGCACCCAGCAGCATAGGAGATTCCTAGGTATGGTCAATATTGGCAAAGTATACACAACTACAAATACGTCTTATCATGGAAGGCTTTGAATGTGCTTACTGTACGGGGTACTGTCAGCTCCCTGTGTATGAGACAGAACAGAGAGCCTGGCTTTCTGTGGAGGTACTTTGGCAAAGACCTGTTCGTCTGCTGAGGCAGTTCACATGCACATTGTTTCTGGGCACATTTCCAAACCGAGAGTGGAGTAAATGCTACTTCACAAGCCAGAACAGGATTGAAAAACTTGTTCTGTGGCCCCTGTGCTCTCAAAGCAATAAGCAAAAACGGTAGGGTGAGACGGTGGCTTATATCCTTATTACAGATCTCAGAGATTACTGTCTCCTGTTGTTCACTGCCACCTCTTTCAGAGGTCATCACCTCTGTCAGTTTGCCAATGGCAGATACAAGTGGTGGGTTAGATCAACTGGCTCACTGACATATCAAATGTGAAGGCAAAAAAACCCAACATCCCACAGAACTGGAGAAAGTTTTTTTTTGTTTGTTTGTTTTGTTTTGTTTTTTTCCTGGAACAACTCCAACATAGTTACTACACTTAGGTGTAAAGGCCAATTTACTACTACTTTGCCTTACCGAATTTCTTCTCAAGGAAATGTGAATGTTACTCAGTTCATCTTCAAGTATTGGTAGATTAGGTGCTATGGTGTTCTTAACCTCAGATCTCCAGCACCAAATTAGGATGAGCCAATGGTTTTCTGATTATATTGATTTACCTTAATCTGCAATGTTTCTCCTTAGTAACAGCAATTCCTCAGCAATCCTGACTTCCTTGATTATAAATGATGTACTAATCTTCGTTATCTTCTTGGTTTTTGTGGCATGGCTACAATTTACAAGTAATGTTTGAACTGCTTCTCCATGAAGAGAAGAAACCCTATTTACCTTGTTGCTTTGCTTTGAACTTAGTGGCATCATCTTTAAGATTACCTAACTCACCTTTTAAACTTTTTATATAGAAATCAGTAATTCTGACTCTTGTGGCATAAACACTTTTCAGGTTTTTAATATCGTGATCTGAATAAAAGTAGTTTCTCAAAAGATACGAGTGTGGTATGTTATTAGGGAGTAGGGATGACTGCATAAGAATGTAGTTTTGCATTCTAGAAGAAGGACGCTTGAGAAAAAAAGTCTCAGGCCTAAACTTGGTTACGCTATTTCTGTAAAAGAAGGTATCGATGACTCAATGAGGCTTTTTATTTTGTCATGGAGTTTTATCAGGTGTACTCTGCTTATATATAAATGGCTTTCCCTGATCTCTGCTAGCCCTATAAACTTCAACCAAGATCTGAAAGTCAGACTAGATACTTTCATTTTCAACCCTATTACTGTTAATAAGAGCACTAAAGGCTAAATTACACCCTTATTTAAATTGCTTTATCCAGTTTATTTTTTTTCTTAAAAGACATCTTTGGATAAAGTTGTCCAAATCCATTAGTTATCAACAGGATTTGCACAGGTGTAACTGAGGACAGTCTGGCCTGCAGCAATTTATACTACTGCAGGTGATAACATTTGGACACATGCATAACCAACACATGACCTGAATGAACATCTCTGTCTTTTACCATTCTCTCCTGAACAGAAGTTCATTTTCAGTACCACAAAACTATATGCTTGTCACTGCTTCAATAAATGTTTTAATACAGACAGAAGAAATATTCAGTTCTGGTAAACAGATCTCTTCTGGATCAATTCCCTGACAGTAGAAGATTGCTATATACTGACTTTGGTGTTTTGGCTAGTCCAGTTCTAAAATCTCCAAGCAACAAGGCATCTATTATTTCCTTTTAAAGACTATTTCATTTTAATAGCTTCTACGAGGGGGAGTTTACAGTTTCCCTGTTTTTTAACTTTACATTAGCTAAATTTGTGCATGTCATGGGGAGTAATGGGCTAAAGAAACTTCATTGTCTGTTCTTAGCTCAATCACAGTTAAAGCAGCTCTCAAATCACAGTTAAAGCACAGCAGTTTGGTGTCCCTGGATGCTTACAGGAATTAAACTACTTTAAAAGGTATGCAACACCTACGAACCATATTTGCCTATGTTTTGTTTTCTTTAATCCCATTTAGTGTATTCACTTAAAATACATCTTGCTGAGAAAACTACTTTTGATCCCAAACTGGCTTAGCAGCTTTTGGGACTGCCTAATCAGGCAGCTTAAGACATCTTCTGAGTTAAACCCAAGTGATGAAATAATGCTACGGGTACCTGAAATCATACCTAAGAAATAATGACTATTTCAAACACAGCTACCATTCAGGGGCTGCTTTATTCCCCGCAGATTGCGATGGGAGAAGGGGAAGAAAGTGGTAATTTGTGCTTGCAGAATCAGCTGTGCTGGAGGAGGGGTTAACACCTTTGTGACTATGGCAGCTGTGTAGCTGATTTCTGTGAGAGATTTTTTGGGAGAGGAGGTTCAAATTTGGCCTGCCTAGTTGAGAAGCTTTTCCAACAACAGCAGCCTGGAGGGAGGCTGCTTCTGTCTTGTCCTAGCTCTGCTTCTGTTTAGTTGGATGATAGTAATAAATCAGATATGGTGGAGTTGCAGGTAAGTCTGAGGTTGAGAATGATTTTGCATTTTGCTATTGTGAGATATACTACATATATGTGGATATTTAATGTTTGAGGGTGAAATCCCTTGATTATTATCAGCCGGCATAGAGCATAGCACATTGGTCTGGGGCTCCCCAGTTGGTGTCTGCCTGGGCCTCTCTCCCTCGCACCAGCGGTTCACCTGCGGGGTGGGCAAGTCCATTTGTCACTGCCTCCTCTCCTTTGTTTTACGTAGCTGAGTGGTTCTGACAGCAGCTTAGAGATGTTGTCTAAACCTTGGCAGGAACAGCTAATGAGGTTACCCAAGAGACTAACTGGTTTTGTCTGGTCTGCGTCCTCTTTTAGCTTTTGCTGGCCTTGGCGCAAGGGAAGTGTTGTGGGTGCTTTCTTGGACTGCAGCTTTCTCGGTCTGCCTACAGAGAGGGTGAGCTAGAGCTTAACCTTAGAGTTTAGGTGAATCTTATTACTAAGGTCTACATTAATCTCTCTGACAAGTGTGTTTCAGTGCATTTCTACTGGATCCAAATCAATTATTTTTCCTGTGGCCAGTAATCTGCTTTAAATATAGCAAGCACCTACACAGCACATGAAGAGACAAGCAGAAACTTCTGTCAGCATGCTTTTGCTGTATATTAGTGGGGTAGTTCTTCCAAAAAAAAAAAAAAAAAAAAAAAAAAAAGGCTAGCTCAGCAAATAGGAAAGATGATGTTTTGTCAATCCTGTACTGGTTCTGTCTACCCTTATTATACATATAAGGTTGTGTAAGTAATAAATTGGGATTAAGTAAATTGTATGATGGCAGAAAGCCAGTCAATCATTTCTAATCATCACATTATGCTTGACAATAACTTTAGAAACAGCTTCTTTTATGATGAGGGTGAAGAAACACTTCCTAGCACAATGTCTACCAGCTGCTCAGCTTTCGGAGTTCTGATAAGGATAATATGATATGAGGTTTGAAAGATAAACATCTGCTAGTTTCGTTGGTGTTTTTTTGTTTGTTTTGTTTTGATTTTAATTTCTCTTTCTTTTTCTTTTCTTTTTTTTTCTTTTTCTTTCTTTTTTTTTTTTTTTTGGTGTATGCGTGTGCTTTTTCTTCCTGTTGTTTGTTTGATTTTAAAGGGAACAAATAAATCTGATCAGCATGGTGGTTTGTTTGAGAGTGATCTGGGATCAAAGCATGTGGTAGAAAGCCATTTGTTAGGCTTCACAAAAGCAGAAAATCAATTCGTTTGCCTCCGTTAAGGGTGGTGGTGGTTATCTGTGGTGTGCATACTTACTGCCCACGTTGCTCCCATCATTTCTGTGGCTACCTGGTTAAAAATATTATCTTCTTTAATGAAATTTAGTTTATTTGCCCAAATGATCTCAAAGTCAATTACTACTAAAAATACATACTAAATGCAGTTCTGCTTTATGTTGAAGAAGATGGATCTTATGCTCTCTGGTGGACCCTTTAGTGGAATATTTTATGAACTGAATAAAGGAAACCAAGATCAGTAAATCCAGAAGTCGTATGTTCCTTTTGTCTTTCCTCTCTAGTTCTCCCTTCAGCTACTTTCTCACAGTGAGCTGCCCCTTTGGAATAATAACCTTATTAACATGCTCCAAGTCTCTCGTTTTTCTTCTTTAAAATCAATCTGAAAACCTATCTGCACTGCAAACATTTCTAGTCATAATACTGATAAAACTCTTCTAAAATCATTCATTAGGCTTCTAGTTCTTTGTGTAAGGATATGTATGCAATTTTACCTTTATTAAAATGCTGTAAAAAGTTTTATTACACAGTGCAAAAAAAGGATAATTTCCCTTCCTGCTGAAATGAGACCCCTTCAAGGGATAGACTGCAGCAACTATTTAATACAGGTCAGCAATACTGAAAAATCTGTAGATCAGATCAACATTAAACTGGTAAAGAGGATTAAATTAGATACAGTAAAATTTCTAAAGCTTGCATATGTCTAGGAAATTGTGAACATTCCTATTATCAGGATAAATAGCATTGTTTTTTAACCAAATATGTTTAAATTGCAAGATGAGTGAAATTCTAGTGTCTTTGAAGCTTATTGCTCTATTCTTAGTGGCATTGTGAAGGTCAGGGTCTCATCCATGTCTTGAATAGCATTGAGGTTAGGGATTTGACTTACTTCTTGTGGGGGTGGAGAAGAGATGTTTCCAATTATGACTTGTTGATATGTGATTTACAGAAGTGAACGGGGGGATGAATTGCTGAACTGGAGTTTGTATGAGTCAAAAGAATTTTCCATCAGCAAGTTCCTACCCAGAGTTTTCCTTTCCAAGATTTGATCTGGGCTACTTGCTGTTCTGTGTGTGATGCTGGGACCTTGCTTGTATGTTGGTTGCTCAAGTGGATGTAGACATAGCATATGGAACTACTTAGAAGCTGGACTGTGAAATATAAGGAAAAAACAATTTGTATGAAGGGCATTTCTTCACTGGTATTGTAAAGATTGTGTCACCTCAATGCACTATGGTATAAGACTGAGTGAGGTCAAATCACAATGCCGCATGGAAAGAGAATTTTTAATATGAAAGGAGGAAAAAAATGTGACAATTTTACTGGAATATTTATTATTGTTAAGAACAAAACAAACCTCCATTCTGCCTCGCTTTTACCTGCTGATTTTACTGAAATGAGCTGCACATTTTCCTATTAATCCACCTCCTCTTCAAGGATATGCCTAATGAAGCTTAAAGAAACCCCATGGGAAGGTTTACTGGAGAATACAAGACTCGCATTTTGTTTCAGGCTTCAGGTTTATTTTTGTACCAGATACCAGGTTTCTGGCTTATTTCAGGTAAGCACAAAATTGGAGCAGGAAAGGAGAAAATAGCCCTTCTGCACGTCAAACTGACTTAAAAATTAAAGTAAATATGTATTTAAATACTCTGGTGATTAACCCCCTTTATAATCTGTGACAGCTTAATCTTGCAAGCTAATTGTGCAACAACTGCACTAGTTTCTGGATTGGCAAATTTACCCTGAAGGCACACCACTTTTAAAATTTGCAGTAAAAGCTGAGTCAGCAGCTGCATAGCTTGAAAATCAGAATGAACAGTTTAGCATATTTTTATTGACACCAACAAACTGGTTGAAGAAACATTGTGATCTTCTCAGAATTATCTATTTGTCCAAATTGGCCTTTTTGGCCTTGTTTTTTCCTCTGTCATACCTCTTGGCAGTTGTGGAGACAGAAAACTGTGAGTCAGCTCTGTGTTTGTGCTGCCCTCGACACCGGGGGCTGCACGTCAGTGAGGGATGCTTTTTACCACTATTCCAATAAAAAAATTCTGGTGGTTAGATAAACAATCGGATTCTGGAGATTGATGGTGAGTTTTCCAGTACCAATTTCAGAATTTGACAACTAACTGGCTGAGGGAAAAAAAGGGAATGTTGCAAGAAATCCTTGATTAGTGCATGTTTGTGTAAAACTGTGTGGTTCATAAACCCACTTGGATATGTCACCTTTAGGAACCATTAGTTTTAACACAGGCTGGCTAACTACTTACACAGTTCTGTTTGTCTGTCTTCAGCTTTTTGACCTACCCCAAGCCCCTAAAGGAAATCACTTTATTTTCTCTAAACCACTATTTGTACGACACTAGTCAATGTTTACTAATCGACTACTTCTAAAAAACACAACATAGGCACACTTTCTCCCTCTATCTGTTTGTTAAAACCTTGCTTTTCACACTCCTCTCATTCGCTTACCTTTGTTTCTGGTCTGGCTGCTGCGTGTTCCTCCTTGGGCTCCTGCTGAGCAAGGCCCCTTGTTGTGGCGGTTCAATGTTGCTTTTCTTGTAGAAAAGTCCCGTTCCAGGCACAGATACTGTGGTGAACAGCATTGGATGAAAACACAGAAAATGGCTAAAATGAATGGTCTAAGACAATTGCTGACAAAATTCAGAGGGGTGTTTGGCGGCCTCTCTGTGGTCCAGTTCAGGGCAGTGTCTGACTCCCCCTGCCCAGCTGCAGAGGATTAGGTTTGTGTCTGGGGGCCATGAGAGCGGGTCAGGGGCACACGGATCTTCCCCCGTGGCTGCTGGCCCTGGGAGCTAGGATGGGGACAAGAACAGGCATGGTCCTGCCTCGTGCAGGGGAGATGCCCCTTAGGGGGGTGCTAAGGGAAGGATCAGAGGGCAGGATGGCCTGGGGGAAGGTGGGAAGGAACAATTTGAGGAAGAGACCCTGTTGGTGTTCGGCAGCCCTTTCACACTTGCTTGTCTCAGCTGGAGGGCTGTGCAGCCCAGGAATGGGAGTCAAATTCTGCCTTCCCCTGCTGTTGTTCAAGATGGCCGTTGCTGTGGAAACTGCCTGCCAGCCCGCCATCTGCACGGCTGCTGAAACCGGCTGCCTGCGACGTGCCTCGCGTTGACTGTGTGCAGTCTGGCCGCCTGGCTCCCTGGGGATGAGCGCTGCGAGTAGGTGCGAGGCCTGGGCTGGAGGGCTCATCCCCTGGGCAGGGCCCTCCTTGCCAGCACTGCGGCGGCCTGGTGGGGCACCATGACTGGCAAGGAGGACACCTGAGGAGACCCAGGGAGGGCAGTGGGCTGGAACCCTCCTCACAGGAGGCTGGTGGTGTAAGTTTATTGTTGCTCTCCTTTTGGAGATGTCTTTCAGATAGTTCTTTTTTATTTTTCCTATTTTTTTTTCTTTAAAAATAAAAAGACAGTGTGCAGAATACACACATTTTGTAGGTGAAAGCTGCACCAAAATTTTTACCTCATGACTGGCCCCTGAAGGTCCCCAAGGCCTGCAGTTGTGCCTGGGGCTTCACTTTTTTTTTTTTAAACATATTGTCACAATATGAATATACCTTTCTGGGTGGGGAAAAAAGATGCCTTTTATTTTCAGTTTCAAGTGAGAAGCAGTAGCTTCTTTGTTTTGCTATCATGTCAAAATGTTAGTATACATAACTGCTTTGTTTGCTGGTTATGTACACATGTGGTGCCTCTAGTCAGGATTTTGTTTCCAAACTTCTCTCTAAATCTCTTAATATAAAAATATATAACATGTCAAATTAGGTTACACTAAATTACTTTTTGTCCCAGGCAAGCACAGTTTGGATGTAACTCTGTGACCTGAAAAGTTAGGACTACTATTGAGTAAAGGCATATGACTCCTCCAGGTAAAATAAAGTAGAATGAAAGATACTTGATTATTTTCTGCCCGAATGATACTGCTAGGATCACCAGAGAGAAGATAATAAATTTTATTACTTTGTAACTCCAGCCACCTGATGGCCCTTCTGTTTTGCTTGTGGGTGCTGGTTTGCAAGCAAGACACCTTTTATATTTCATATCCTGTGCATGTCCAATAGTAATCTATCTAGACTTTGGTCTTGGATTTTTGCTACTTTTTCCTTAAGGCAATCTTGGTCAGAATTTGTCCAGAGAATGTTGATGACTGCAACAAAACTCTTTCTCCTTCTGTTAAAATATGTCATAGAGTTCTGAGCAGGCAAAGCACACATGGTAGCCTTCTCCCTTGGAAATCTGTAAAACAGCACTGCCATAATTGAAGCATTCTGTATTATTACAGGCGGGTAATCTTGTCTGTAGACTTAAGCAGGGATGTTATTGCCTGACCTCATATCACATGGGAAGGTTGCACAGATAGCTCCAATGTCATGCCTGGTAGCTAAAACAATTGCTGATCTGTAATCTTCAATTTTTGATTTGAAGGCATGGTGAGTGTTGGAAGCCTGCCACATAGCTGGATGATACGCTGTTTTAAAGGTTAATTACACATTTTACTTTCTTGAAAATCTTTTTAAGTTTCTGGTCTGAAGTTTCCAATTGCTGTGACATGGGGGCAGATTCCTGTACAGAACATGGTCCAATGGGAACTTTTCTGGGGCAGAGTTCTTTGTATGAATCTACTTCCTCTGGGGTGAAGTCAGGTAGCAGACCTGTGAGAGGCTTGCAGTCGGCAATGTAAACCTGATGAGAAAGGCTGCAAGAAGATGAGAGATGCAGACTGGAGGAGTATTGGGGGGGCGGGTAACAGGCAAGGAGTGCTAGATTCAGAGCGAGCCTTTTGTAGGATATTTCTCCGTTTTAACTTGATTTGAATTGGTACTGTGTTCTGCTGCAGTAAAAAACAGTTGATCAACAAATCTAAGGCACAATCTAAGGCAGGAGCTCTGTGAACTCTGCTGTTCAGACTAGCAGTACAGATCTGAACAGCTTGAATACTGCATGAGCAAGAACGTGGTATGAATTGACGGTTGTGATGATAATCTTTTAGCAACTTTCTGCAGTGTGATAGGACATAACCTCCTCTGCCAAATGACATATTATGGTGTTCACAAATAGGCTGGAAAAGGAGTTCCTAGTGAACAGAAAAAAGAAACTATAGCTTAAAAAAAGGCAAACCAATTGTATCCAGTACAGTAACTTGAAAATTACTCTGAAACAGCAACTCTCAACTGAGATGGTTTCAGAATTACAGCAGCTGAGTAATGTTAACCCATAATGTTAACACAGTGGTTTGCCTGTGCAAGCCAGTCATGGGCTGAATGCCTTCGGGACAACCAAGGGGGAACGTCACCTTCAACAGGTGAAGTATGTAGTGTCCATCCTTCCTGCAGTGGTTGCTCTGCCCAGAGCACAGTGCCTTCGCTGCTTGTTGCACAGGGTTGTAGCTCGTGCGGGAACAGCTCCTCAGCATACTAGCCAGAGCCTGTCTCATGCTGAGCAGGAGCCTGCAGCTGCTGCCTGCTTGTGGGGTTGTCCGAACAATGCTGCCTTTACCCACGTGGCTGGCGTGGAAGAGGTTCCCTCCCTTGTGCTCACCACCCCATGTGAATGCAGCTGCAGTGTGTATATATAAATACTTACAGACATTCTTGGTCTGTGTAGGTGAGGTAGTGAGCACAGTGGTACACCAATATAAGTCTAACAATGTTTCTGACAGTGACATGACTCTTTTGGCAAGAAAACTGTAAACTAATATCATTGTTCAGTTCCAAACTTTCAAATGTAGATCAGGCCTAAACCTTGCACTTGTAAAGGGGAGTAGATAAAAGCCATTTTGAATGAATCTGAGCACAGGCTTTGTAAGTATCTTTTGATTTCTGCACAAAAACTGGTTTTATTGTTGTCAACACTGAGACATGGATGCTGAACAAAAGAAAGCATGGATTTTCGAAAAAGTTCAATGGCTGTTATATGCTATACAGTTTGAAACATCACTAATCAAGTGTGAAGGTGACCCTGGGGACTGCAGGCTTGCTCAAGTGTTCCTCATGTGTTATGGGTACCCAGAAGTTATTTACTCAACAGAAAAAGTCAGTCTGTCTTTTGGAAAATATTTGCACTTAAGGAAACAATGCTGTTACTTGAAACGTGCACAATCTTGTTGTTGTCTTACGCCCCGTGATCAGGTATCTTCCGCTCTTGTGCTAATGTAAGACAGCTATCCTTCTGAAGTGCTAGTTACTTTGTAGTGGTTTAAAAGATTGTGTAAGATGCAGTGCAATGATTGTTAATGCCCAGTGCATCCAAATTTAGAAACAATTTCTGACAGTGAGTTTCAAAGTGTACAATTATTTGTTGCTTTAAAAAGAAATCACTAAATCCTGTGAAAACACAACCTGCCAAGGCATGGAAAATTTGAGACAAAGTTTAAAATAGAAAGCAAAATGCCTTCTGGCATTTTACTGTATAATAGCTCTTATTCAGTTCATGTGCAGTTGCAACTCTTGTCGACTCTAACAGGAGTTGGATTTATTTATATGCCAGGACTTCTATAGTTCAATGGGTTCTAAGATATCAAAGCATGTGAAACAATTGTATGTGTTTTGAACTTACGCGGTGTTTGAAAACTTATTTTTTCATAGTGTTGCATTGGTATCCAGAATACTTAAACTTTCAAAAATGAAATTTACAGTCTAGAGATGATCTTTTTGATTCTCTGTATCTGTTTAAATAAATGTTATTACTCATTCTCTTGTGAATATCTGGTTTGGATTTCTATAAAAGAAAAATATCTAGCCTCACTAGGTGGCTGCTGAGGTTGATAGGATTTTGAAGCTTAAGCTGGAACAACTGTGCAGATATGTGCCATTGCATTTTGTGATACGTTTCTTTCTGAATCTTAAGGACATATACTAAAGTTTTCCATATTCAAATGGAGCATGCCTCATTTTGAATGTCCTTGAAGTTGTGTTTAGCAAACATACTTGTTGAAACTCTGCAGAGGCATTATGCAAGTGATGGTTTTGTGAAAACTAGTACGGAGATGGTTCTGGAAGCAATCCTTCTCTAATGTTAGATGCAGAATGCATACTACTTTTGAAACATCTGCTGCTAAGATAGGGAGGTAATGCTGGTCTCCTTCATTTCAGACTAGAAGAGGGTCATTATATAGAGTGCTACAGGGCAATGTACTTCAGCCTGTGATCTCTAACCTGACTGAAGTGCAGGCAATCACAGAGGTGTCTGTGGTGGTTTCACACTGATGGCTAACGAAACTCCACCATGCTGTGCTCTCACTCCCCCTCCTCAAAGGAACGGGGGGGGCTGGTGGTGGTGGGGAGGCCTATGGGTTGAGATAAGGATAATTTAATTTAATTAAAGGGTAAAGGCGGGAGGGGGGAAGAGGAGGCTGTGTGGAAGCAAAGAGAGAAAACAATTATTCTCTACTTCCCATCAGCAAGTGATGTTCAGCCACGTCTTGAGAAGCAGGGCCTCAATGTGCACAGTAGTTGCTTGGGAGGACGGACATTTTCATAACAAGAGCCCCCCCTTCTCCTCTCCCCTCCCCTCCCCCTTCCCCAGCTTTTATTGCTCAGTGTGACGAGATACGGTGTGGAGGATCCCTTGGGTCGGGTTCGGTCAGCTGTCCTGGCAATGTCCCCTCCCCACCTCATGCCCACCGCCAGCCTGCTGGCTTTGGGGGGTTTGGAGAGTCTTGGTGCTGTGCCAGCGCTGCTCCGTGGCACACAAAGCATCGGTGTGATACCAATGCCGTTCTAGCTACACGTGCAGAGCACGGCACTGTATGGGCTGCTGCGGGGAGAGTTAACTCCATCCCAGCCAGACCCGGCACAGCATCAAAATGTTATCTGTGGAATGTCTGCCAAAAACTGAAGTGCTGACAGGCTTAGCTGGAATCCAAATCCTGGTGATTGTTAGCACTTGCTGGCAACAACAGTTACAAATTGCTAGAAATTGCCAGCAAGCAATTATACTGCTAAATCTACAATTTTGTGAACAAAATGTGTTTTGTTCAGCTCAGCGATAAGTACTGTGCTGGTCATGTAGACCACAACTTTTCTAAGGCAAATCAAAGCAACTAGATTTGCCCTGCCTCCCTTTCCAATTTTGAGGCTTCAACAGAACAGTTCTGATTAGAAAACTAATTAAATGCCCATGCTGTTTGAGAGTGCCTATAGTTTCCCATTTGTTTTGGAAGCTTGTTGGTACAGGAATGATCAATGGCAAGTTCAAATATGCTCAGCTATTTTAATTGAAAGAGAGATCATACTGTAGGTGTATGATCTCTCTGCACCTTTTCAAACTAATGGAAAACTAGGAATGAGTGTGGGGGGTGGGGATGGGATTGGGAAATGTATCAGACAAACTGCCTTAGAAACTTGATATATTGCTTCAGACATTACATTTGGTCTTGAAATCAAGAGTCTTTTTCTGGTCAGAATCCAAGCAGAATACAGTATTTTTTTTTTGCATGAATTTTATTCTTTATATACAGCATGGAATTTTTCTCTTATAAACTCTCTAGATGCTATGTTAACAGCTCTTAGCGGTCCTTGTCTTTACTGTGTTCCTACTTCACTCCTGATCTTGAATTCTGTAGATTTATAGACAATTCCACCGTTACTAAATTTGTAGCTGTTAAAAGGAAAAAGTACTTCATCTTTTGTCCAGCACAACCATAACACATAGGATACATCTTTGTCTGTGTACAGTTCCTTGATACCTGAACTGCATTGTACCTTGACTTTCAAGAATTTTGTGAAAATACAGATCATACAGCCAGTCATCATCTGCATAATGTAGACTTGTTCATATCTACATTGTTCTTCCCCATTGCCATGCTGGTTACCCATCCCCTGTCACGATTCTCTTTCCCAGCTGCTGCTTCTGTTTCTTTCAACTTTCCCTCTCTCGCAAATCCTTATTGTAGTAGCAGTGCCTCTGGCAATATTTCTCCTGTTGTCTTGCTTTAATAACATCACAGCTTCCCTGGAGCGCAGTCTTGCAGTGCAGACTTGTGACTAGCTCAGCGTGTGAAGGTCACTCAGCCGTCCTGCCCACGCCCTTTCCTCCGCGGGCAGAGGCAGCATTGTCAAGGGCTGGAAATCTGCCACTCGCTCCGATTGTGATTTCTGACCCAAACAGAAGTGCCTGCAGATCAGTGAGTTCTATACATCGTCTACACTGATATATTTTGCAGGCGTCATTTAGGGGTGGCTCCCCAAATCCTGTAGTACTCTTTAGAGGAAAGCAGATACTGTTGGAGTGCTGAAGGGTTTAATAATTGGAATTGTCCTTCACTCCAGAACTTCTTCACAGGTCACAAGAACCATCAATAATATAAATTTGCTTCATCTAAGCACTGTTTTATCAGCAATTTTAGGCCTACATGGACTGCTTTTGTAACAGAATTAAGAGCTCTAATTCTTTTAGGAAGGAATTTGATTTCTGAGAGGGAGACTGAAGTTCTGTTACTTAACGCTACTTCAGTTTTTTTGAATGGGTGTTGAGCAGACAAAGCTGTACAACGTTAAATTAATGCTTGTATGTTTCTGTGTGTGAAAGAACTTATGCAGTATGCTTTAGCATTTGCATCCAGCAACTAGCGTAGCTTGATCCATCATGCATTTAAACAATTCGTAACGTTGAAAATGTATATAGTTAGGTTGTCCTGCTGATCTCAACACAAGTTGAAATGCTTTTCTGGATTTGGTCCAGAGGGGCAGACTGCAGGAGGCTCTTGTAACTCCTGATGCATTCCTAAGAGGTAAAAACGCCTCACTTGCCCTGGTGTAATTACCTCCCTGACTTCCCCAAGCCTTGTCATCTGTAACTGGGGGAATGGCATGGTGGCGATAGTAGCATGCTCCTTGCAATGCTTTAATCTTGTGGACGGGAAGAGTTTTTTTCTTAGATTGCTAAAGGGTTTTCATTGCAGATCTTCCATTGGGAGCCAGTTATTCAAAAGTGCAGATACTGTTATGAAGTTGACAAAATCATTTGACCGTACTGATGATTAATTTATCAAGGGCTTAAAGGCATTAAGCCAGTGACCTGGTAAAAATCATTGGTGTCAGATAAAGGGATGCCTACGTTAACAGAGCTGAGGCCTTTTAACAGCTTTTAGATGAAAAGTATGTGTTAAAGGAATGGTAAAAACGATGGCATTCAGAGAACAGGGTAGCCAAAGTAACTTGCAAAGAGAAATTGTGTGATGTTTTTGCATACAGGCTTTGATTGTTGCATATATGAATCTAGGGATATAGCAGCAGTGAGAGGTGAGCTGGACAAGAAATAAGCTGCTTTTCTTAAAGAAAACTTAAAATTCTTATATGAAATGCTTGAGTAATAGAAAACCCATTTCCTCTTGGTTTTGGATCCTTGCATCCATCTGAAGCCTCATTTAAGCTAGCAGAGCTCTTCCCAGCAGAAGTGCCTGCCTGAGAACTGTAAACTTTAGTAAAGGGGCTTCGTTCTGTGATCTGTGCATGTTCACAAAGCCCGTTGGTGCCCTGATACTGCTGGATGTCTCCTGGCTCATTTCTGTTCATAACATGTTTATGCAAAGAATTGCTGTAAATTCTTCAGCATTTAGCCTAGCAATAGAGATTACTCTTAATACTTAAGTCCTTTCACTTTCTGATTAACCAGAAAGTGAGCTTTTGTATATTAAATTCTGCAGTTCAGAAAACATTGTGGGAAGGTAAACCTTTATTTTTTTGAATGTATGAGCAAAGCAGTCCAAGTAACTCATAGTTGTGAAACATGTCTGCCTCAATATATCAACATGACTTCTCAAATACTTTGGCATGTGATATCCTGACCTGGCTTTTTTTGAGGGAAGAAGGTAGTCAACTTGAATTTATTTACAGATTGTCTGTGTCACGGACTGTACCAGATAGGGTCTGTCAGGGTTATTTGCTCAGGGGCAGCACTAGATCAATGTGACAGTACTGCTTCAAATGATGAAGCTAATATTATCAAGCCTTGCAGACCTGTGAGCTGGAGGAAGAACGCTCTCCAGCTCCTCAGCGCTACCTGTTCAGAACGAGGAACGGTGGGAGGCAAGGCACCCGACCCGGGGTGTCAGAAGTGCCTCAGTGGCTTAGTATGGAGAAAGCAGGGGCCCAGCCAGGGGTGTTAACTTCATGTTGGTGCCCACCAGTTGAGACCCAAACTCTCTTATAGAGGTACTTGATGTTTCTGCACTTTGTTACCAGTGCTCTGGCTCCTCCCTAGGTTTAAGCGGGCCGCAGGCTGTGAATGCTCCAAGCAGATCATGGCCAAGCTTGCTCCTAAAGCAATAAGCCAGGCAGCTGCAACAGGCCTCGAACAGATGCCTGGGTGGCTCTTGGAGATCTAGTACGAGTTTATCCTGGGCTCAGGCTTATAGGTTTCAGTTGTGCTGTCCATGCTGAACTTATGACAGAGTAACAGCAGACGGAGACTTACCTACAAGCAAGGTGAAGTGCATGTTAGTAGCGCGAGTGTCACGTTCAGTAAGATGGCACAGGTTTGCATCTTCCATATAGTGCTAAATAAAAGGAGTCGTGTCTTTGCTATGTTATGCCCTATTGACTCATTTTTCTTATGCCTTTGGATGGCGTATAGCCTGTGCAGAACACAGGAATACACACATCCACTAATTCCTAAAAACGTACCCATCTTTGTTGCTTTTTATAGGATATGTAGCTGATTCAGTGGTCAGAAAAACGAAGAGGTAGATTAAGTTCTAACTTGTAATCCATTTCCTTGACAAGATGAAATTCAGTGTCTGTGCACATCAAGGCTTGCACGGAAGCTGTGCTTCATCACAGAGATCCAAAGGTATAGGTGAAGATGGGAAATACATTAAAAAATGGATTGGGGTTAAATAAGACCTGTCTCGAGACAACAGCCCTAACTTAAAACTGCTAAGAATTGAAATTTTCAACCTTTTTTAACAATATAGATAGGGAAGATACAGAGAGTGGAAAGAGGGAAGATCTTGGTCTGTTTCTCATATGCATTTCTAACCTGTCCTCCTTATTTTTCTGAGCAATTTCCTTGTACTTTGATGTCATCTATGATGTCATTATCCCTCTTGGTTCTTGCATCGAACTGAAAAACCCACTCCAGGAGTTTGCTTGCAGTGGTTCCCACGGACTTGCATAGAACTTCTGTCTTTGCTCCTCTTTAATGACCTCATCTTGTTAATTTTCTGTATACGTTAAGACTGTGACTGCTGTGACACTACTTCTTCCTTTACATTTAAAATAGCCTGGGATAATGCAAGATTTAAGCAGTAATTGCTAGTATCTTAGATGTCTTGTCAGCTCTAGGGAAAGTTCACACCAACTAGATTTTAATGATTATACATAAAATTAAAGCCACTAGTCTTGCTTTAGAAAATGCCTACTGTGATAAGTCTATTACTGCAAGCCAATAAGAAATACCAATTCACATCTACGGTGGTTCAGGCATTCGATGTCATCATCATTTAACTGTTGTCCATCTCTCTACTATTCAACGGCGTTGTAATAGAATATCAAGTCTTGGGCAGCCCGTGCAATAACCCACAGGGCAGTTCTTGTGGGGCTGCAGTTAATGAGCGACCTTGCTGACAGAAGCAGTTGGATAGTGAGGTTGTTCTGTTTGGTGTGTGCTTTTCCTAATGTGCCCCACACCCCTAAAAAAGGCCTTTGGCCTAAGGAAGGAAACAGTCATCTGATTGCAGCTGGAGTGTAAGTGAAATAGCACAACTTCTTTAACTTCAAACATCGCTGCTGGTTTTTGTTTATTAACAGGCAGCGTGCATCTACTGATGTCTTCTCTGAGGTATATTTAGCGGCTGCTTAGCCAGCAAATCTGGAATTTATTTACTAACACAACCTTTCTTGGGGCACGGACACTGATGTAGATCCAGGCATCTTCTCAGTGGTGGTGTAGGCTTAGTTCTCATCTCTGTCCGGTCTCCTGAGTTGTCCGCACACTTGTTTGCAGAGCAGCCTCGTGAACAGCAGTGAGGAACTCGAGCTTAAAAGAACCACTTATTTCCTTGCTGGGGGAAGGCTGTGTTAGTCCAAAAAAAAGCTTTGTAATGAAGGAATACTTTTCCTTAACCATGCACGTTCTGCAGCAGATAGCTTTGCAATGTCTCCCTACAGATGGGAAGCTGAGTCAGTGAGCTCAGTGACGTTGCCTGGATTGAAGTGCAGGGTAGATTTAACTCTTTTTATTCATTCACTTACTTAAACCATCCTGTCCCCAAAACACTGTGGAAGTCAGAAGCACAATTCCAAAGAAATATTAATAGTGTCGAGTACAGAAGAACAACTGTTTTTTTTTTTTTTTTTTAAATACCAGTATTGCAATGTTTTTAGTTAACTGGATCCAAGTTAAATAGACTAGCAGTACTGTGAATTTTTGAGGAAAACTTTTTTCATTGTGCTTACATGAAAATGCCTTTTGTAAGCTTTCATGGTATAGTCTTAGTTTTCATAAATATGTTTTCTAAATAAGTTTATTTAGAAGTATAAATTTATAAAATTGAAGTGACACTGTAGTAGACCCATAAGGTTTTTCAGACAGTTTTTGTCCATGAAGTACTGAGACTGACTTTCTGTCCTCATTAAAAATATATATATATATTTTTTCTTCATTAGCTCTAGTGAAGTTTTTTGTTGTTGAGGATGAGCAAAATAAAAGTGTAAACAGATGCATTAATTAATGAAAAGTAAAATGTTTTAAAATAATATACCTTTATTAAAATGAAAGCTGGCAACTTTTTTTTAAATCTAGGAGTCCTTTAATAAAAAAAAATCCCTTTGCATAAGTGCTCTCCTGTACTATCCCAGTAAACAACTGTCTTGCTTATTATTTGACAGCCACTCTTACCAGACAATAACCTGCCATCTGTGTGTTGTCTGTACATGAGGTTTTGTGTAATATGTTATTGCAGAGAACATTGCAATTGCAGCTTAGATTACAGTTTACCATGGTAATCCTTCAGAGGAACCTACTGTCAAGAGGATATGTGGTTTGTTTGTGCTGTTTTCTTTTTTAAACTAAAGATTTTGAAATGTTTGTCTGTCTCTGATGTGCTGAACAAGCACTGTTCTGGGCTTATTTTAGAGGGGAAAATTCTTTAATTCTTTCCATATTCCTTCACTTTTGCAATAAAAATGAGAGAATGATATTCATTCAGAATCCTTTTAAACATCTGGTTAAATCTGATTCTTTTCTCTCCTTTTTTTCCTTCCCCTATGATTTAAAAAGCAAACAAACAAAAAGCAACAACAACAAAACCTTCTGTCAGTCTGCATCTGAAGTGCCATCTGAAGAGTAAGAGGCAAGGAATAATCCCTGCAGTATACTGGAGCCTTTGTAGGCTTCAACAACAACAACAAAAAAGTAAACCAAAAGGGAAAACAAATACATAAATACATAAGACAGTTTTAGCTTTCTATAAAAACTGCCATGTAAACATTTTTCTCAGATCTTTAGCCAAATACTAAGGTTGTTCTTTAACACTGTGTAGCAGAATAATTTCTTTTGTTCCCTTGAACCATCTCTTTATATTGCTATAATAGTATATATTGTATCTTTTGAAGGAAGCCATATTAGCATTTATAATAGTAGTTGCTACAGGAAAACTCCCACTGAGATATCACTTTTTTATCATACAGCAAATCTGGACGAGAATGTTAAAGAAAAGGCTTTGTGTTAGTGTATCTGGGTTTGCTTGGTTGTTCACCTTCAACCACCTGCCCGCGAATAGTTTGAACTTAAATTCAAAGAATTCCATCCCCGTGTTCTTAAAAAA
>VXAA01000465.1:335782-479552 GCA_013399115.1 Anseranas semipalmata
GGTGTTTTTTTTTTTTTTTTTTTTTTTTTTTTTTTTTGAGGGTTGATACTTTCTGTAAAACACAGCAGTAAAGTCAATGAAGATGAGGAGAAAGAGCAAATAGCTGTTTGGCATGGAAGAGCTGGGAGCACAAACATGCTTACTTTTCTTCTTGAATTAATTGAAATGGAATAACCATCTGTGTTTAAAAGCAATGAAGTTTTGGAGACTTATTTGGTCTTTGTGAATACAGTGTTCAGTGGTGATCTGGTCTGGTAACTAATACAACCTCCATGAAAGAAAACTTGCTGGAAATGTGTATGTATTAGTTTAACTATTACACTAGTAGTAATTAGCGCAGACAATTTATGCAGTTCAATCTTTAATCTAAATGTAGTGGAGAGCAAATAGAGCTGGATTGCTTTTAGGCTCAGGACTGCTGAGGGTCCATGCATTTTGGCCAGTGCCAAAGAACGTTTGGGTTGTTTGCTATGGTTTATCTAACAAGGACTATTGCAGCTAAACTATGATGTCTTTCTAAAAACAAACAAAAGGTCCTAATTTGTTTTGTTAATCTGCACTGTCCTTTTAAAAAGACGGAGGACAAAGGCTCCCAAGATGGAGAAGTTGTCAGGAGTGAAGCTATGTTAATGGCTTGCCCTGTGAAATAAGAAGTACGAACTCTATATAAGCCCATGAATTCAGTTGTGTTCTCGGGATCACAAGATACTGTCTTGAAACGTAGCCGAGGTGCGTGCTGGTTAATGCACAGCCTCAGCTGAGGATGGACGGCAGGCAGAGGCACTGCTGAGCTGAGGCCCAGTCCCCTGCTGCCTCGTGGCACCGGCACCCCCAGGGAGCTGCTGCCGTCTCCTGCGCACCAGCGACTTCTGAAGCACCGCCTGACCTACGGGTGTTTGCTGGAGAGAGGGTTTGTGAGCTGCTGCAATCAGACAGGTATGGTAACCTATCAACTTAGCTGCTTCGTCTCCCAGATAATTTTCAGCCACTGAATAAACATAAGCAAAAGGTTTTTTGAGTTTTGTGGTCTTGCCTATCATCAGATTATTATTATTTAAAGCTGCCCTGTCATGTACATCTAGAAGAGCAAAATTTAGTCTAGATAGAGCTGGGCTGTTGGTGGCTGGTAAGTGATATTTTAAATTCCAAGACATCCAATATCAGTATTTCCCAAACTTTTGTGTTACTTAGTTTCATCTCACACAAGCTCTAATGCAAGATGCTGTTAATCTTTGGTGTCACAGTTGTTGGTTCTACCCTATGTAGAAACAAGCAACTTTTTTTTTTTTTTAATCTTTAAAAGCTTTTGTAGCCAAAGCATGGGTAACATTAAAAGGCTCTTTAGATTTTTCCACTTTTACTTTATCACTTTTACTTCATTTCTGTAGGGTAGATGGTAACCTACTTTTTTATAAGTTCATAAACATGAAAACTTTTGAACTGACTTTCTCTAGAGGAAAGGACATTCAGAACTTAGTGTTTAGTAGAGCTTTTACAAGCTAAAAGCTTGCAAACATCTGACTTAAACGGTCCAATTCACCGTCTCATTTCACAAGATGTAATGTGTCTGGTTAGGTTATTTTTCTGTTTAGTGAACTCTGATCCTGGGTTAGTGCTGTGCAGCGGGCTGATTCTGGCTCTGAATGATGAAATTCAGTCGCTGGCAGGAAGCCGGAACATGAAAGGTCATGGTGCAGGAGAGTAGGTGCAGCTTTTGATGGTAAGGGCCTCTCCGTAAGGAGGTTGGTTAAAAGGGAGAAGGGCGACTGGAAGGGGCCATGCAGAGGACATGCAAGAGCATCTTTTTGAGTGAAATTCTTAGGGAGTTTCTGATCTCTGGTTGGTGTTAGAGCTCAAGAGAGCAATTACAGCACTCAGGCTGCCCGCTAGGTCTGTGGCGAATCAGCTTGTTCAGCTGTAATTTGCTTCTCCTAGCCCTGCCTTGAGCAGCCTTACTCCATTCTCTATAAATCCCTACAATATGGGTGGGATGAAGTTAAAAAAACATCTTGCTGAAGAACAAGATTACAATGGTATTTACCGTCATTACCTGGCCTCTGCCAGTGTTGTTGGGTCACCAAGTCGTCTGGGTTTGATTGTGCTGCACTGAGACTAATTGCACTGTTGAACAGCGCAATTGGTGGCTATGAAAGGGAGAGGTTTCTTAGGGCTACTCTGCTTTTATACACACACACCTGAAGGCAGAAAAGCTTTCAAGGCTGGCTGTGCTTAGCGACTGGCTGGATGAGCACCGCTCTGTAGTTTCTGAAACACAGACTTGATGGTGCAGAATCTACGTGAAGCCACAAATTTCTGTTCATGTTTGTTTCATGGTGAGCTGAGGGGAGGTGTCCTTTCTTTCTCTTTAACGCTAACTTTGAAGTCACTCTAGTTTTGCAAGAAAATTAAACATCCAATTCTAGAGGGAGATTGAGAAATCTAAATACTTCTTCTGTAGGCTTTGAATTTCTTAAGCCTTTGCTTACTTTATCTATGGTCTTTGTATATACAATTTTGTCTGGAATAATCTCTTTGTCACATAATTACTTTTGCTTTTTTTTTTTTTTTTAGTTTAACGTGGAAGAGTAATTGGGGAACTTTCTTTGTAATTCCTCTTCTGCTTAGCCATATGGTTAATATCTTTTTATGCGTAACCGCAGCCTTGGCATAAGTGAAGGCGATTCCTCTGATGTCCTTGCATTTGAACCTGTTTTTGCCAAGTCTGAATTCAACTTTGTGTGTAGTGATTTGGATTTTCTTTGGGAGAAAATACACAAAGGATTTGGACCAATACACTACAGCAGCTTTAGCAGGGGGAGGTTAGGACTTTCTCCTCTCCAGCTGAGCCCGTCCCGCCAGCCGGGGTCCCAGCTGGGAGGGCAGAGCTGGCAGCGCCCAGCACCCCAGCCTGACGTCCCTTGCGGGCACCTGGTGCCACGTGCCCGGCTACCGCTGGTGGCAGCTGAGATGCCCACACGCATGGTGCCACGGGGGCAGCAGCTCCTGGCAGAGGAGCTGAAGACAATATCTGCAGCTATTTCACTGTTGCCTATCTTTATCTTCAGAAATTCAGGCTCTGTGTGCATAAACATCACTTTTTTTCTTTTCCCCTTAGCCCTTGAAAACTAGATGCAGCAAAGTTCCTAACAGAGAAAATAGTCTATCTTTGTTAATGTTATTTTGTTGAGCTTTAAGTAGTTTTCCACTCTCCTTTGCACTCAGCAGAATAAACCAGACCCATCTGACCCAGAGCCAAGGATAACAGTAATGCTTTTTCTTCTCCCTTCTCTTCCTCCTCCTCCTCTCACAGAAAGAAAATAAATAAAATTTATTATTTAGTGATGCCAACCAAGTTAAGTCTGTGCATCAAATATTTCTGAAACCTTTAACACTTCTGAAGTCTGATAACAGATTTTGCATTTATTATGTGACAAATAGTTATGTTATGTTTGTAAAAATTTCCATTGCCTATGTTGGTGGCTAGAAGCGCTGCCAGTATGCATTAGTAATTACAAGAGCAGCCGTCAGTCTTCAGATGAAGTCAATATTTGGTTGTGCTTCAAGTTGTGGATATGGTTGTGGGGGAGCTTAAACCAGTCATTGGTAAATGGTTGAAACAATCTTTATCTGGAGCATAACAGTAGCTAAGGTGGCATTAGAAGCATTATGTTATAACTGGGAACAAGAGCCATGCTCCTTACTCAGCTTTTCTTCTAAATCATAGATCAATCTAAAACACGACACTGAATTAAAACGGGAGTTTGGATTTCTGAATGCATGATTTCCACTTTAGTACTTAATGTTAGTGGAGTTGCTACGATTTAGGAAAGGAAAAAATCTCTTTAATAAATAAATAAATAAATAAAAGCCCGTCTGTTAGCACAAGAACTAAACCTACTATTCTAGCTTTGTAAGTCTGGTCAAGGAATCTTTCCTGTGATGTCTTGGATTTTTTTTTTTTCCCCCTCCCCTACTTATTATTGCATTAGAATCACAATTGGAAATCATGGTGGGGTGATCTTAAGCATATTTAGATTCCAGTTTATGGTCTTCTAAACCTCCCCTTTGGAGGCGTTTGAGGGGTGAGGTGGGACTGGAAGGTTCATGCTCAATGTTCACGCCTGCTTCTGGCGAGAGGAAGACATCAGGACTACTCAATATTTCAGCTGTACACTGGAGTAAAAGGGGGGGACCGACAGTGCGTGCTGCAACACAGACTTGCGTATGTGGGAGAGCTGTGGCGTATGAACAGCAGCTTTCACAGCCATCTGTTCTTCTGCTAGGGTTGCAGCAATTTACATCAGTTCCAAATATTCACTGATGTGGGATAAACATGTTTAATAAGCACCTATGGAAGATATAGGTTACAGGAAGCAAATCCTGCATTGCTAGACAAATTTTATTACTGTGATGTACATCTAGTCAGCTGGCTTTTGTCTGTGCTTTTTTTGGGGGGGTGGGGTGGGATCGTGACTGTTCTGACATGCTTATCTGGTGGCATTGGCATATTCAGTGATGAGTCTTAGTGTGATGAGAGGAGGAGTCGACTGTAGAGTCCAGGGGTATCTCGTAGCTGGCTTGGACTCTCCAGCGTTTAAACTAGAAGTCTGTACTTGTCGTTCTTCTAAGTGCTGGTCACCCTGTGGCAAGAGGGGTTGCGGTGCAAACTTCTGGATGTGGTGTTGAAGTAATGCACTCTGGGTCCCTTCAGATAAAATTTGCTGTTCCTATAAATTAGCATTAGGAAAAAAAATCAGCCCAGATTGCCTATCAAATTTTGCTAAGTTCATCAACTGAAACATACAAAACAAAAAGCTGCTGGAGTGCTCAAAGATAACTCATGTGGGTTATTGCTTATTGATGGAAAGGATGGGTTCTTTGGCTTGCATTAGAATTATGCACTGATTTTTCTGACTTTCTCATTCTAGAAATGTAAATTACTTAGGCAATTTAAATTGAAATTACAGGGGAAATACTGACTTAACACTTATTTTCTCTTCTTATCTTCACTCTGGCCTAACACAGGAATGGGAAGTAAGATAATACTTCTATATTTAGTTAATGTTGCTAACTTTCTCCAAATTCCTGATCATTTTTTTTAGTAGTTACCTCACATTTCAGAGTATCTGTCTGTAACTGTGAATGTGTCAGAAGTTGCTAACAAGCACTTGTAAGTGCAAAAACTGAAGTATAAATATTTTTATCAAAATCATTCCTAAATTATCATAGTTAGTGAATGAATAAGCATGGAGTTAGTCATTACAGTTTTCTCCACTGACTACACCCAGTGACACCCGTGGTGAAGAGATCTGTGACCATCTTTTGAACCAATGACCAAGGTCTGGCAACTGCAAATGTTTAAACTGTTAAAGTGTCTAAAAATATAGCACCAGGAAAGAATTGCGGAACTATACAAGGAAGGAATACTTCAGAGCCAAAGAACTTCAGGCTTATATTTTTACTGCATCTATATTTAAAAAATTTTGAGATACAACATTCTCTCAAACTTTCTACCGTAATTTTCTCAATGGCATTTAATCTAAGGGGTATAAAGTATTGATCAAGGACTCGATGTCCATTTAAGATCCACTGAGGAGAGTTTAATTGTAGTTGCCATACTTGTGGTTTATGTGCCATATATTGCCGATATGCCCACTTGGGAAGCTCCTTATCAAAATATATGGTACGATGAAAACTTGTTTCATGGTGGAGTCAGCACCTATGAAAGGAATACTAAATCCATGTCTGAACAAGAAATGTTTTTGCTGTAGAACCTTGTATCCCTGCTGAAATCAAAACTATCTTGATTATCTGTGTTCTTCAGGTTTCAAAATTAATTTCAAAATTAATTCTGTGCCAGTCCAGTTAAAATGTAAATGGATCTTTCTTCCTAATTCCAGATACGAGGTAAGTTTGGTATAGTTTGGAGCAAAATGCAAGTCATGATTGCTTTCAGTAAGAGTGGCTTTGTCTTTTCTGTCTGTGTCGTCTTTTCAGCGACCCAGCGGAGTAGAAGGTAGCTTCTGGAGGTAGAGGAGTTCACAAATTTGAAGTTGAATAATAGATTCAAACTGTTGTAACTAAACTCAGTTACTCAGTAGCTGAATAGGCATATCTAGTGTGGTTTTAACACAGGAAGTGTGTTGAAAGATGATTTTCATTTATTACGGAGTGCCAGAGATTATTCTAGGTAAGCTGTCCCCGTTCAGCTGACCATACCTCAGGGGAGGTCTTGTTGCTGCGTAACTATTTGGAAAATCAATCAAAACCTAAGTAACTGGAGTTGTTGCATTGACCCCCTCATTCCATTTAATGAGGGGTTAAAGAGGAAACCTGCTGCTCTTAAATACCTGGCTACAGTGGCTGAAGTAGACTGGCAAATCTGGACATGTTTGACCATTATTTGAATGGGAATTGGCAGAGTAAGTCTTGACAAGAAATATTTTCAGTTTTAATGTGGATGACGTCTACTTATGTAGAAAAATGACATATGTACAGCTGATTTGTAGTTAGTCATGAAACAAACCAAAGTCACAGTGGTGAATGAGTAGTCATACGTACAGTATGTGAGCCTGTCAGGTCATGATATCTGGAGATTTTAGGCTTTCAGATTAATTTGATGTTATGTTCTTATTTGCATATCAATGAATATGCCTAATCATCTGCATACATGATGTGATCCCTAACATCAGGTCTGAGCCTAACAGCACGTTTCCTCAGCAAGGAGCCAAACGACTGTGCTTTAATCTTGTAAATGCCGGAATCCAATGCAGTAGAGTTAGAGGCAACCTCTGTACCGCGGGAAAGCGGAGGAAAGTGACCCTGCCACCTCTGGCTGCAAAAGCTGTTTGCAATTTCTCGGAATGCCCCCCTTCTCACAGAGAGAATATTTAGAGATAACATGGGAGGCTAGCCCTCCTACGTGTCCTGGGTCAGTGCTCTGCCTTGGGTTGCTGGATGCCCTTCTCCTGGCTCCCCGGAGCAGATCGAAGCAGTGAATTCAGCAGTTCTCCAGCCAGGCTTGTTGCTGGCTCCCTTTGGGAAGCGGCCGAGTTGCTCCCACAGCTGTCATGTGTTAGGCAGCTTCCTGCAGAGCCCTGCCAAGGCTCGAGATATTCAGTTTGCCTCTTTGATTTTTGGCTGAACACTCGAGTTCTTTCAGTTATGGGTTTGTGATTTCAGTTTTCATTTAGAACTAAAAGCAACTTTTACCCCCTATAGAAATGTAGAAATCTGAAACTATGAAACAGTACAAACTAAGCTGTGCAACGTTCTATAATTTCTGAGGAGTTAAAAACAAAAACAAAACAAAAAAACCACCGCCAACCAACCAAAAAGCCCCAACAACAACAGAACACAAACAAAAAATAGAAAACCAAACCCAATCGTGCTTTGTATAAGGTCGTTCCTCTCTTCTTCCTGTCCCCCGCCACTCCACAGCCCTCTGCGCTCAGACCGGGCAGCCTGTGCCTGGGGGTGACGGGCTGGGGGCCTGGGAGCAGGAGGGGTGATGAAAAGCAGCTCTCAGATGGGACAACATGAGCAATGGTGGTCTGGGGCACTAACTGTGGGAACTGTATGTGGTGAGGAGCTGCCTGGAGCAATTGGGAAGCACAGTTCCATCAGGAGACTTCTGTGGAAGATTCATGGTTTGAATCTGGGAATACTAAAGAAGTGGCTGCGCGCCTCTTATTTTTCCATTGCCTCAGTTTCTCAAAGCACCTCCTTTGTTTTCAGCAGCCACCCTGGAGTTTCCTCAGTCTTCAGCCATACCTCAAAATTTGAGTCATCCTGCTTCAATCTAGAGTTGCCGGATGTCCTGGCTTACCTGGGCTCCTATGGGTCTTCCCACCAGTTCTAGTCAGCGTTTGCTGTCTTTCAGCTAGCTCTTCTTGCAAAAGTGAACGCCAGCTTCTACTGCAGAAGGTTTTAGGAAATGAGGACCAGAGGGTGAACATACCACAGACTTTCTAGGGCGTGGAAAGCAGGACGTGCAGAGTTGTGTCGTTGTTGTTTTGTTTGTTTTTGGTTTTTGGTGGTGGTTGTTGTGCATTTTTAATAATAATAGTAATAAAATTATAATAGACTTATCCCAGCTTTTTTGGGCATTTATGGCATTTTTACGCTGTTCCAATTTATCCTAGACAAAGGGCCAAGCAGTGGCTTCTACCCTGTGTCTAGAAAAGCAGACAGTAGGATGAGTTCAAACGGAAAAAATGTGTTCATGCCTTTGGTTTAAATGATCCAAAGTCTAAATGGAAATAAAGAATGTCTCTTGGTAACAGTTACATTTCTTCCTGTGTCAGATAAGACTCAAAAGGCTGATATGCAAAATGTTGAATATTTGTATTGTTTGGCTGCAGTTGTGTTGCAGAAGGTTGTTTTTAATGTTTGGTTTCTTTTTGCACAGTTTCGTCTTGTTCATTGTGTCGGAGGTCTGGAATGTTACTTTCTGTTGTTGTTAAACATCCAACAGCTGCTGAAGGCTCGTTTCCTGGGGTTTTCTAATGAGATTGTTTTGTTAGATCTTTTAGTCCTTGTAGGCTTGGTGAGATGCGAATCTACATCGTTACAGTTTGTTCAGGAGCTCTAGTCATAAAATAGGATTATATTTCTTTAGGCAAATAACCACGGAACAGAAGCACAGTTGCTACATCCCCTTTACTCCCCTCCTTTAACAAAGTTCTTGCTGGACTGAGAAGTTTTATATTTAACTTTTTTTTTTTTTTTAAATTCTCCTCCCAGAAATTAGACCTCTAGGAAGTTCTAGTTCGAATTGATTGCTATCGCTCTTTTCTGCACAGGGAAGCTTGTACACTACGTGGCACAACTCTTTACAATGAAATTTGCTGTTTCCACTATAAACACTAATCAGCTGGTTTAATTAAAGCCTTACTGTTGGACACTCTGAGTAGGTCAAGCCAAGTATTAAGGTCTGTTTTCCCCCTCCAAATCCCTCCATTCCTCCTTTGATGTAAATTGCTGCCCAGCTTCAGGCTGTACTCAGCGACAGCAGTGGTGGGGTGAGCCCTTCTCAGAGCCAGAGCAATACTGGGTAGTGGCCAAATGCTACTTACTGCAGCTTTATTTGCTATAATAAATATTTTGGTCCACTTCGGATCACTTTTTTATTTATTGGCACCCTAGTTCTAGTCACCAGGTCCAAAGATATCCTCTGTGCTCTGGGTCTGTGCCTGAACTTGGTAAAATCTGGCCAGAAGGAAGTTATTTTTGAAATTGCTGCAAGTTTTAGGATTCTGGCATATCCTTATGTCTCAAGGTGTGTGTGTTTGTTTGTTTTTATGTAATGAACACAATATAAAATGCCCGAAATTAGTGACTAACAATAGGAAATAAATCTTTGTTTTCAGATAGATGTGTTGCAAGTGGAAAATCAAATAATCTTTGTAGCCTATCGATAAATCTCATAATAAAATGTTCCCTGGGTATGCTGCTTTGTATTAGTCCTTATTTAACTTACTGGTCCAGATGTTGAGGTTTCAGCCATAAAGGGAAAAAATAGAAATGCATCACGCTTACAGTATTTTATTTTCCTCATTACTTAAGGCACTGAATGGTCTTTCAGTAGAATTTGTAGTAGTGTTCCATCAATCTAGCCTTTTTAGGGGAGCTATTGAAAGTTTGTGGATGGGATCATATCTATTTCCCATGGCTGAAAATTGCCTTAAAATTAATGGTCACATTATACTTCAGAAGATTTGATGCAATTTTCTCTTAAGGTGGGGTATTCTTGGCCGAATGGGCCCACCTAGTGTCACTTGTAATTTCAGTAATGGAGTTGCCTGGTACCTCATTATAGACCTTTTGTACTGAAAGATGGCGGAAAGTGGCAGCAAATGTCATTGTTTTTACAAGCTGTGTATGAAATAACACAGGCATCACTGAATATGACAATTTTCTAGAACACTTGAAAATCGGACTAAATGCACTGCCGGTGTGAAGGACAGATACCAAGTCTCGCTGCAGTGGACTATGTCAGAAGTGGGCTGAAAGTGATGGGACCTGAAGTGACAGATGTACTGAAAGATATAATATCCTTATTGTTTAATCATGTGGATAGAGTGGAAGATGGAACCACTGAGAATAAGAAGCTTACAGTAAGAGCTACTGCTTAATCTGGGCAACAGCCTCTGAGGCTGCTTAATCCAGTAGGGGAATTGGGTAGCTGCAATGAGTTCGACAAGACAAAAGCATAAACTATGTTGCGAGTCAGTGAAATTTTAGCTCTTAATTTCTGCTCTGCTACAAGGGATTGGGAAAAGCAAAATAAAGAGAGGAAGGGGGGAGAACAGCGCCCTACATGAGTTCTGTTCGTGATTTAGGAATTGGAGAAGCAAGTGGCAGATATGCTTCCAAAAGCAAGAAATGGCACGGTAACTGCGGGCTGGGAGCCCCGGGCCCTGGCTGAGGACTCGAGGTGGCTGTGCTGCTGACTGACGCAGTTTGTGGTTAAATATTGCCGTGGTGTCAAAAGGCCCCAGCCAGGTCTGAGAAGAACGTGGCAAATAACTGTTCCTGTCCCACGGGGCTTGTGGGTTAAAAGCCTCCAAGAAATTAAGGGACATAAAGATCTTTCTGAGGGGTGTGCGACTGCTGCCCACAAGGATGTGCTGGGGAGCGGGATTGGAGCGGCTTGGTCTTGGTCAATGGGAACAACGTGGGATGGATGGGTACGGAATGAGGAAACAGTCGGTCCTAACACGCCCACCTTCATGCTTCCAAAATGTAAGCATGCTTTAAAGCTGGATCTTTCAACAAACTCGACTGTGTGGGAGCGTGTCAGTGATGTACGTGCAGCCACAGGGGGCAAGGTAACGCGACTAAATGCCAGTTATCTACTCGTAGGTACGGGGACTGCAGATAAAGCTTCCACTTATGTAACACAGGAATACACTGCTTATTGCAACATGTTTGGAGAGCCATAAATTAGTATAATTTTTCCAAGCTAGAGAATCATAAAGGCTATTTAGCATATTTATTATTACTAACGAAAGTCATTAACATTGGAAACCATGCAATGTAAACAGACTGCTTTCCCTGACCTGTCTGTCATGCCGGTTGTTCAACAGCACATTAACGTGAACAATTGCAGCAACTTCTAAATGTTCTGTGAAACATCCAAATTACATCAGTAGGAAAGGTATTTTAGGAAACTTAATTAGAAAGATACAAAGCATGCAGGTGCTTGTACTGTAATTGCTCAAAAAGGATGGATCACTAAACATTTTGTAATTTTTTTTGTTGGTCTTCTGTTAGCTTAATACACACTGGTTCCATGAATGCTAAACTAATGCTAAATGGAATTTTTAGCAGAAATCTTAATAAGCACTACAATAAACAGCTGCAAAATTACAAATGCTTAGAAATCTTCTGAAGTCTGTAGTAGGTGTACGATGCAATCATGTACATTCTTCTGTATATTATAAGAATCTTAGCTGGGAAAAATCTGTATCCCTTCCAAGTCCAGCAAATCTTGTGCAAGAAAGAAACATCTTATGTGAGCTTCTGCAATATTCAAGACAGTTGTCAGCCATAAGCATTAAAAAAGTAAATGCTAAACTTAAAGAACAAAATATAATAATAATAAAAAAAATCCCTACCACCACTTTCATTGCTTTCTTTCAGCCTGAACTTCTCTTGCTGTTATTTCCTCTCTGTTTTTTCACTTCTCAGCTCTCCATCTTCCTGTCACCTCTCACTTACTCTGCTTCTCTGCATTTTTCTGACTTCCTGACCACAAAGCTTGGCTTAGAGCTTTAGCTGACTGTGGGGGCAGTGGTGAATAGGAAGCATGACTGCATTGCCATGAGGAACTGGCTGTCAACTACAGGAACTTGGGAAATAGCATCTTTCCGTGGCTTCATCTCTGTTGAAAGAGATGTCCAGAAATCATCTCTGTAGTTTAATTTAACTTTCATAACAGTTGGGACTTTAAGATAACCTTTATCTCTTCTAGATATCTTCTCTGCTTGTAAAGTGAGGACCTCAAGTTTTTGCTCTGAGTACATCATGTTCCAGACTGTGTCAGCTGTCCTACCAGGAATGATTTCAGGACTCATCCTTTAGAGTCTAAATAATGAAACTAAAATATGTTCAATTAAAGTTTGTATGGCTAGTGGTTTAATCTCCCTTGTCTTCTCCTTCCCTTACTCTGGACTGGTAAAGTTACAGATTCTTGGAAAAAGAATTTTGCAGACCTTGTCAACAATATACGATGTAACATGTATTTCTTGATTATTATTATTATTATTTGACACAATCTGTTTACTATCTTTTTGTAATTTCTGTGCAAGAAAAAGGCAGTTTGCTTGTAGGAATCAAGACAGTGGACACAAGTCTAAGCCATCTCACTTCTGGAAGAGAAAAGTGAATAGCTCTATGCAAGCTGCCTCACAGTGCCCAGAGATGTTCAGGACTTGATCCCAAACCCTTGGGACGTTATATGTAGGAAAATGGTAGCTCTTTTATAACTGATCACATGGCTCTAATCTGAGTTCGGAGCCCCAAAAGGAAGTGGCTGCTGTTCCAAGGAAACAGGGTAGCAGTAACCATTGAACTTCATTCCTAGAAAGGCTCCAGGAGTGATCCATAGTATTGCATGCCATAAAATTTAGATCTGTAAGGGGAAGATTTGTGAAAATATCATTAAGATGAGACTGAATTGACAGCTGGAAACCTTATAGGGTCCATGGCTTCTTCAGAAGAATATTCTAAGCAATTATAATTCAAAGCAATTGCTTAAATTCCTAAGCTTGTTAGCAGAGCAATAAACAAAAGAATGATTAGAACTTAAAGCCCTTGTTTGAAGTAAAGTATGTATTTGTGAACTGAGAAGGAAAATTTTACCTACTACTGAAAATAGCGCTGGGAAGTCTTCCTGGCAGGTCTAATACTAGCTTCTGTCAGTCCTTCTTTCAGTACAGGCCAGTTAGCTCTGCCAGGGAGTGACCCAGGAGAACAGAGAAAGTAACATAACAGGAATATTAATATTGCTGTATTTCACAGTTTGTGTTGTAAGACTTGTTTCATCCCGAGAGGAATTTTTCTGATGGCAATACTTGGAAAGTGTTGTTAAAACATGAAAGTGTTTCTGCTTTGAGAGATGAGAGGAAGATAATATTCATGAAAAGATAGTTTCAATGATGTTTCTTAGTTACCCAACCTGTTTGAGGGCTTTTCACGATTGTTAGTAATTGTTTAATTTCATAAAGTCATGCATCTTGGTCAGGGCGTCTGGATTCCTCTGGGAGTGTTAGGGCTTGTCCAGCTTTTTTAAAGGAGACTGTAAGTTTTTCATTGAAGCAAACAAAAAAACAATCAAACATTTTCTGCAAGTGTCATCTTGATATCCAAGAGTTTCACGCTAGTCATGATCTGTTCATCCTCGCACCCCCAAATACTCCCATAATGTTCCAGTGAATTAATTGGTGAAAAGTAACTTTAAAAATATTACAGGAAAAGTTTTCAGTTTCAAAACTATGGACAGATGACAATGTAGATTATGTAACTAAAAATACTTATTTTCATGTTTTTCATTTAACTGATGACATAAGAGGCTATGCCTGTTCTTATATCCTCATTGAAGAAAATTAGAAATATAATGAAGAAAGGTTGAAGAAATGATTAACTGATAAATACCTATAATCCTAAAGTACTTTGCTATCTACAAGAAGTCTGCTACATTAAAATACACAAAAGATTTATATTGTAGGATAAATGAAATAAAGAAGCAATGGATAATCTGACAAAAAAAAGGGGGGGGGGGAGATAAAATATTTTGACACAAGATGCTTTATAATTACCTGTGCAAACACTAAAAACTATTAGTTCTCCTGGTTTGGGTTGTCAGGGTTTCTGCTGTATGTGCAACTAATTCAGAAACATAATGAAATCAATGAGATGACAGTAATTCAGAGCAGTCAGGCCTTGAACCTCTAATGATTCAGTTTTTCTAAATGCAAGTATTGAACTGGTCATATATTGCAAGTAAGTTTTAATCAGTCTTAATCAGTTAGTCAAGTTAGTAGGATTTAGCAGTTAGTAGGAGCAAAAAAAAACATTCAATAGGGTTTTCATATGTGGAGAGGCACTGGGATAATTGGAAACTTTTAAAAGTATTATATATTATATAATTAAAATTATATAGAAATTAAATTCTTTCAGTATATTTTTCTCTCCAAAAGAAATGTAGGTAGAAGATTTGGAAATGAGACAGACATTCTTCCTGAGATATCTACACACTTTTGCAATGACCCTAAGTTACTTCCATAGCTGTTTCGTGTAGCTGGACATGGTAACACTTCATTGCTCATCCTTACTTTGGGGCCTTTCCCCAGTGTATTGTGACGCAGAAATTGGAAACCCCTGGTTTTCTTCAGTTTGTTACTGACTTCATGTGGAAAAATAAAGGACCAACAAATAAGTACTTGCCAGTTTTTACTCTGAATGATCTAAATGCTTTGAATTCCTTTCAAAACACTGATGCAATGTAGAGTCAAGTCCCCCAGCTGTGCAAGAGCTCTGCAGTTGTACAGCGCACCTGTTATGCTCCTTCCATCTGTTTCCTCTGCATTTGTGGAAAAAAATCTTGGGTCAAATGATTGTTTTCATTAAGGATTGTACAGCTGGGAAGGTAAATCTCTCATGTAAACTATTTAAATTTTACATCTTTGTGCCTCTTGGAGTTGAATTGTTTAGCTGAGTAACTTGAGCATTTTTTTTTTGTTTTTGTTTTACCTTTTTTTGGGAGTTTTTAATTTTCTTAGAAAGGGTTGAACTGCTGCAAAAGGTGTGGTGATGATACTGCCCTAGAAAAGTCCTGTTCAAAACTACATATTTAAAGCCTTGAAAAATATTTTTAAAAAGAGATCCTAAAACAAGTATCTCATGTTATGTTTTAAACACAAAATAAGTATCTATCAGTGGAATCCACATTGTATCCTTCATAAACACAAAGCCTCAGGGTGGGGAAACTGGCAAAGAAGCATCATTTCGTTAGACCATGGAGAATTATATCAGTGATGATTCAGTTTGTTTATATTTTGGATGAAAACAATGAAATATTTCCCGTATATAGGGAGCTGCTATCCTGAAGAAGGATGAGGAGGACTATCCGTAGGTACGACTCGATGACCACTAAGACAAATGCACGTGATCAGCTCCCAGGAACTGCTTCTCCATCTCTTTTGTCTGCCCAGTTTCTTTTTTTGTTCAGTGAGATGAACGTAAAGGTTGTTACAGCCGTTGTGAAATAAGGAGAAATAGACACAGTTAAAGCAGATTTGTAGTAATTTGTGATACTTAGTTTTGCAATTAACGTGTGCTGTTTTCTCTTTATGATCACAAATAGCACGTTACCTTCTGTAATATTGACTAGCACATAGCAAATCAAATCTATTTACCTGATCTTCTTAATACGTCTGTGCATTGAGTGAGGGGCAAGACAGCTGATATAAGAAATAAACAAAGCAGCTGCCTACTTCCATTTGTGATGGTGTAGAACTCTAGACTTCAAGGGATATTTCACTGGTGGACATCTTATTTCATAAGACAATCTAAGAAGAGGCTTTATCAGAGAAAATCTCTTCTTATTAGGAAACGGCTTGAAAAATATTGCCATAAATAAATCCCTACAGATTGCTGGTTGGAGTAAGATGAATTAGGATTTACATCATAGTTAAGTCTAAGATGCATCATTACGCTTTTTAAATTCTTAATGAAGATTTGTAGGAGCCATTAACTGATGCGCTGTACTTCCATGAAGACGCATCCTTCTGAATGGAGAGAGGTTTACTCGGAGGGACAGTTAATGCTACCTTGTCACTCTGCACACGGGCACATGTACCGGAGTACCAACACATACTTGAGGCTCTTATAATGTTGTGCTCTAGTCATGTCCCAGGTTATACTCCTCACTGGTCAGTTAAGCTGATAAAATTGTTCTTAAGATGTTACTAGCTAAGATACTTTTAGCAGATTAAAATGCATAAGCAGGGTGAACAGCCCTTTAAGTGTACAAAGCAGGCATGTCCTGCAGCTACCTTAGAAGACTTCTGCTCTGCAGATTGTAACTAATCAAGTTACAGAGGATATGTGTTAGCAGCATCACGTCAGTCATCCTAAGGTCACTATAGACAGGGGTTCTCATATGCGTAGCAGTGTCAGAGTAGAGGAAGAGCACGTGGCCTCGTACTCCAAATGCTCCAAATTTGGAAAAGAAAATGAATATTCTGCAGAAATGTATTGGTATCAAGAGAATGGATAAAATAAACTTCCCTTTTTATTATAGGATCATCAGTGGGCTTTTAGCTAATGTGCAGAACCAAAGCTTGTCCCAGAAAGACATACAAAGGTTTCCAGAATGCCTTGAGCTCAGAGGGATTTGGGAACGGTAATGTACCAGGATTGACATAAACAAGATATTGAGCTCTTTTGTTATTCATTACTATTTTTAATTTTGTAAAGAACGTGTATTATTTGTGGAATTGATAACCCAAAAGTACTCAGACCTGCAGTTACAGAATGCGTTTTGATTCTTTAAACCAAGAAACACACAATTTGTGTGAAATGTCTGATTGTCCTACTGCTTTCCCCTCTCCATCCCTGCAACCAGTGCATTGGTCTGAGGTTTTTTAGCCTGTAATTGATTTAAGTGGCTTTTTTTTGTTTGTTTCACATAATTCCTAATGGAAAGCACATGTGTTAGTTACGTTTGGGGAAAAGGTGATGCTTCACAGAAACGGTGATCTATTTCTTCCAAAGGTGAATGGAAATCTTTGAGTGCTGATGTGCAGCTGTGACCTATAATCAAAACAGGCTGGCTTGCAAAGCTGGTCAAATACATCTAACTTATCATTAGCAGGGGCAAACCTGTTTGGGAAGCTCTCCAAGAAAAGACTGCATGTCATCTTCGTTTCTAATGTTGGAATCAGTTTGTGTAGGACTGAAGATCAGAGAACTTGACGACTGAAACCAGTCACTTCTTTGGTAGAGTTTCATTTACAAACTGAAGCTGAAAACTGGGTTCAGTTCCTTGGAACTGAGACCACTGCAATAACAATAAGTTTCAGTTAGATGTTTTATGACTTTTGCCTCAGAGCAGACAGAAGAAAAAGAATGTCAGGGCCTGAAGTGGCCAGAAAGGGGTAATTTTAAGTCTAGAGCAGTCAGGAGTTATGAACTTTGTGTAGTGACTGTTTATAATTGGGGAAGAGAAGTCTGAAAAGAGGAATTATAGAAAGATGCAACTTTCTGTCCTGCTTCCCTTTCTCTTTTCAAGTTCTGTGGTCTCAGAAATGTTGGGGAGGTTATTTCAAGCATGAGTAAGAGCTCTATTAATAATGGGACTGCAGCAGAAGCTATGACTGTAGTCCACATTGGCACATCTGAAGTAGCAGAGTACCAGTAAGGTTATCAGCAAGAGCTGACTGGGTGATTGGGTAATGACTCTGTGCTGAAACCCGTGCCACCTCACATCTGTCCTGTTACTGAGAGCCAGCCCAGATCAAAGATATCTTAGCTAAATCAAGCTGCACTTTCCTAAAGTAGTGCAGCTGTACTGGAAAGACTGAGGGAAGAAGAGGCTACAAATACCTCAAATCTAGCAATGCTGCATGGAGGCTTTTAGGTAGGAAAGGACCTCTGTGCGTCCATTGCTGCTTAATCCTGGGAGAGGACCAGGCATTTATTGCGTAGCATTAATTTGCTGCCTTCTCCCTCTGGGACTCCAAAAGGCGGGCACGGTTTATGTTTCTCTGGCACAGGGCCATGAAAGGGAGCGTTTTCTATGCCTTTCAAAGATTACATTAGAAAACACTGAACCTTTTTTTAAATCTGCTTTTTTTTTTTTTTCTTTTGTCTGCCATAATATCCCCTAGCTCATTTATTGCTGGTTGGAAAAGCATGGGTCTCATGGAAACCAGCATGAAGCACTTGGAGCAATTGCTTGTTTTATCTGGATTTTGTGATGCTGTCTGGTCAGACTGCAGATGCAAGAGCATTGTAATGCATTCTTGAGGTTAAGCAGATGAATAGCTATCTCTGGAAAAGCTAGTTCATGCCCAGAACGTTATGCAGTATAAAAAGAAGGCCATCCAACTCAGTTTCTTAGAGCAGACCTTCCCACTCCCCCACACCCCATGCTAGCAGAGATTGATCCAACCCCTTTCACTCCCTTGAGACCGATCAGTCAGCCTGCAATCATTGTTTCCTCTTGAAACTACTTTCAGAATTGCTTCGGGGAGAGGATGCTCTAAGCGCAGAAGTATTTCAGAATTTAAGTTAACAGAAACCGTGTTGGGGAAGTCCATTAAAAATTGACTTTCTCAACAAAGCCAAGACCTTAACTTTGATTACCTGCTTCAGGTTTGGGGTAATTTCTACCTACTTGTTCTTGTAGCACTCTGGTCTCGTGTATTTGTTCACTTTAAAATATATATTTTTACTCTTCTAATTGTTTTACTACAACTTAATCTCCTTAAATTGAAAATATGATGCTGGCTAGATAATTATGTGCAACTCTAGAGATAGAATAATGCTTCTAACTTCAGCTTATTGGTGTTCACTCATTAAATTCCAAACAAGAAGAGCAGTTCAGCAAGTGTAACCTTGGTGCAGCCCCATCAGCTGCGGTAGTGTGCCAGCCTGGCTTCCAGCAGGGGAGTTGCTCAGTTCGGTGTATTACACTGCTCAGCAGTCCCTGTCAGACGTGCTGAAACCGATGAGTCATCCGCAGGAGTTGTATTCTTAAGGCTAAGTTGTACTGTTGTCCACAAAGATTTGAAAACAACTCCAGCTTGTAAGTTTTCTCTCCCAGCTTGGTGTCAATTAGAATTAATTTAATAAATGTTACAAGTCTTTCATCATCCAAAGAGGCGAGGTTTGTCAGGAAATGTGTATATATATATTTTTTTTTCTTAGACCAGCTGATGGTGCTGTCTACTGGAATCTATAAGAGTTTTTTACTTTGAGAATCATTTCATCTTGTGGCTTTGACTGTCCTATAAAACCACAGATGCATATGTAAATGATCTTGTTCATGTGATAGAAGAAAGTGGCAAAGGAGGCAGTACTTGAAGAAACTGAGTAAATTTGAAACAATGTGTGAAAAATACAGCTGTCTGTGTGATGTTCTTCTATTTAAGCATGATTGCTTTATTCTGTTTCATCATTTATCCTACATGCTGGTAAATGTCCTCACATAACTGCAAAAATCGGAGCTGTTTTGCTGTGTTAGATCTGTACCTCCAGAACATGTGTATGTACCCTCGATGTGCTGTGTTCCTCAAATGGCGTATTGTGACTACAGCTGAGGAGGACTTGACATATGAAATACGTGATAGTAATTTCATTTTAACTAGAATAACAATGAAGCACCAGAAAGATGATCTACTGAGGAAAAAACACTGTGCCTCATCTCTTCCTCCCACCCCTTATTCTGGTGGAAATAGGAAATAACTGTGCTCAAAACTACAGTCAATGGAAACAAAACAGTACAAAAGAAATTTATATCAGAAAAAATTAAAAAGAAATTCAAACTTGGAAAGGGGGACAAAAGAAAAGCAGTCCAATGCAGTGTTTGTGGGAAAAGCCTACTACATGTTAAAATGCATTTTTTGAACTATGTGTAGCTTACCTAGTCTCCCAAATAGCATGATTGGGGAGGAAATAGAAAAGTGTTTGTGATCTATAAATACCCAAAGAGAAAACAGAAGATCAGCAGGGGAAGGGCAGGCTGTGATTTCTGTAACCATACGAGGGAGTGATAGTAGGGCTCCTTAAATAAGTGATTCTAGTGGGGGAAAAACACGAATATTGTGTAACTTATTATTCATCTATTTACCTCTAGACTTGAGATTGAATTGTATGCAGCTTTTACTCTAGAAAAATAATTCTAGAACCTGTAAAAGAATATATTGGTACCACGCACCATTACATGTGACATGAAATACAGCTTTTTAACATCTGTGAATAACCTTGTTCTGGAGGAGCCTAACATGGCTATTAGCTTACAGCACAGTGTATTTATCCATTCACCAAAATGCACAAGATATAATTTGAGGAAAAATCAACATGTCAGATTGAACCAGTACAGAAATGCTTTTATTCAGAAGGAGTATAGAAGTTCTCAAGTATAAACAAACACTTGCTGGAATTTAAGGTTAGCAAGAGTTGTATATTTGCTGTTCCCTGAATTAATAGGCATAATTTTGTATGATTTTCTTTAAGAGGTTTAAAGAATGAAGGTACTTTAACTTGTACAACTTCAGTTCCTTCTGACTTTTTGTCTTCTGACCTAGAAAACATGAACTTGGTATGGAAAATACTTAAGTATTTGCTGAGAAGTTGCAAGAAGAGGGAAATAAGCATGGCCAGAAAGATTTTTTTTTTTTTTTCCCCCACCTTATTGTGGTTCTGTTTCTTCCCACTAACCTACTAACCTAGCAGAGCTTGCTGGTGGGGCCCTGCGCCATGACTGAATATATGCTACCTTCTCCCTGCAGCCAAATAGCCTGAATAACCAAGCTGTGTTTAAACTGTCCTGAAGTAATGTTTTCAAAAAGCTGACCTGAGCATACCCAATGCCCCCACACCCCTGAGATAAGTGTCATTGAGATAAACTAATCAGACTTTTTGTGGGCTGGAGGCAAACACAGATGCAAGGTAAGCCTGCAGGTGGGGCTGGGTGCAGTGGGGGAGGTGGAAGGATTTTGCATAGGTTAATGTTAGCCCTGGCTTCCCTGCACCCTTCTATTGATGATGGTGATGGCAGATGCTCTGTTAGGAACATGTAATCTGAATCTTAACTGCATTCAGGAGGATCTTGTCTTTCTATCCATTGAATATATAGGAAACATATGGCCATTAACCTCCTTGGATTAAAGTAGGACTTTGCAAATACTGCTGTGCTGCACCTTCCATTTTAGGAAACATAACTAGTGCTCTGTTCTGTGATATGAGACAATATGAACGCTTAGACATACTGCTGGCCTCCTCTTTGGACAGCTTTAGAAGTGTCTGGAGCTGATTGCCAGGATCTGTCAACATTTGTGCAGGAAAAGAGAAGGAAAAATTATATATATATATNCTGTTTGGTGTTTTATAGACATTTGTTTTCAGTAATGACTAGGTATCTGTAACCTAAATAGTAGTTCTTTTAATTGTGTCCACAAATCAAAATTGGTTGTATATTAAATCATTTCCCCATATGTCTGGGTTAAGATTACCCCGTCTCACAGACCTGTTGCCTGGTACAGAGCTGCACTGCATGCACTGCTCTTTTTTTTCTAGGATCCTGATGAGGGCTGTGACACTAGGTACATAGGCAACAGAAAATCTGAATTAAACCACCATTTTTATTAGAACCTAATGATATATAGCCACTTGGTAATATACAATCATTAAAATGACAGTAATTAAGTGAAATAATTTCAATTTTCATGTAGTTATGAAAAATTATCTATCTTTTTTTCTCCATAAAGGGTTTACATGCCATCGGGCAGGAAAGAGACTGCACAAGCACTCCCTGAGGCACAGAACAAGTACGTCCATGTGCTTACCACTTTATGCCTTTTTCCCTACATGTATTGGCCTTGACTTTGTAGACCTCTTCTAAATGACCCATATCCATAAAAGCCATAATTTAGCCTTTGTCTTCATCAATGTGTTGTCTAAGTTGATGTTCTAATTTTTGCCCAGTTAAACACAGCTGCCACCTGAGCTGGTCACTGTTTAACACTTCGGTATACATGGAAAATAACAGAATCCCATTTGCACTACAATAGTCAACTGTGTAACAAGGAATAGCAATGTTCTGATCACTTTCCTGGGTTAATTATAACTGTGGTAATAAAGAAACTCGAGGGAGGCTGTGAGGAGGGACTGGTGTTAATCTGACTGAGGGGCTTCTCTTCCAGAAAGCAGTTTGACATCATGTGGTCATTTCACACTAGCTACTAGACAGCCATCAAATAATGCAACCTCTTACGGATTAATAATAATAATATCCTGTATTTATATAACAATCCCTCAGCCAGGTCTTTAGCCAGGACTACTATGTTCTGAAATGGTTTCAGAAACGGAGCCATCTTGCACCCACAACAGCCCTGTTAACATTTAAGCACATATGTAGCTTAGCAAGCCTTGGTCAGTACTAAGACAACTGGAATTGGGGCTTTCTAGGGCAATTTGGGTGGATTATCCTACATTATGTCAGAATGGCTTCCTATCGTTTGCATGACGGGTGTTCTGTCCCTCCTCTGCAAGCCTCCCTTCAAACATGTAGCCTTTTTGGTGTCCTTTCCTCACTGACAATGAAAGCAACCTAAGGTCTGGACAAATGAAGTTTGCTGTTTGAGCATTAGAAGCAGCTGAACGGGTCACCTGCTTGTGCTCATTTAAGCATGAAGAGCGATCTTCTCTGTCAGTATTGCTGTGTCCTAAACTATGCTGAGTGCAGGTTTCATACAGCCGGCCAGTGACGGGGTGTGTTATGGTGGCAATCACAGTCATTATTTCATTGTTTCCACTGACCTGCAGAGATTGACCAGCAGAAGAAGTTGCTGCTCTGAAAATACTTCCAGTCTGTTTTCCTGTATTTCTCTTGACTGTGTTTTATGGCATGCTTGACAGATCTGTAATACAGCATGGAAAATCTAGCTTCTTTGTCCATTAGAGTAACTGTGACTGGTGGATGGGGTAGTGAGAAGAAGAATTAAAAAGAAATGCTTCAATAGTCTAGTCTACATGCCTCTGGGGCAAAATTTTCCCCTAATATCAATTGCAGATCTCTGTATAGGATAAGCCATAAATGAATTTTATCACTAATTTGATTTGAATAAAAGTTGCAGGATTTGGCTCTAAGAACTGGTTTTGGTAACTCTCACAGTAGCAAAGTGGAATCATTCATTTCCTTTACTCTTGATTAATACATTATCATTGCATGTAGCAGCTGGTTTCTATTCTTTTTGAACTACTCCAGTTTCTCCAGAGACTTGCCAATAAGTAGCAATAAAGCCAGCTTGGGCAGGTTGCAATTTGCCTCCCACATCAACATAACAGCTGTGGCAAAGATGGGAACTCCTACAGCACTTAGCTACGAGAAGGCAGGTGTCTGCTCCACCCAGACCAACACTTCTGATGAGTTGGGCTGGTACTGGGGGTTGAGGGTTTCTTAGAGTTGTGACCTTTGTCATCTCCCTTCCTTTCTGGAAGTTCATTGACATGAAGCTCAGTGTCTGTCAGCCTTCCCAGCAACCATGGAAGCTTGGCAGGAGATATTCCCTAAACCCTGAGTTCCCCTGGCAGGTTGCACACCTCAAGAGATTGTCTGTGCATCAACCCTAGCTTGCGTGCTTACTGTTATACAAATGCAGCCTCAGTTTGTCATCTTCCTCTAGATTTGCCTTTGCTAAATGAACTAAAGGATGAAAAGTAGTATGTAAGCTTATTGCAGTAAAACAGTAGGCTAAACTTCTGCTTATGAAAATAGAAACAGGTATGACAGGGTAAACATAAATGGCTTTAAAGCACATAATGGCAATTTTTAATTTTTTTTTTAATTTATTTTTATTTTAAGATATGCTGAAGCTATGAAGACAGTGAGGCAGCTAAGAAAAGCTTAATTCTTTCATTGCAATGGCTAAAGCCAGTTTGGAAATGATAAAGAACTGGAAACATCAGCTCTGTTCTCCTCATGCACAGGTTGATAGCTGCTTGAAATCTTTCTTTCTCTCTTTCTTTGAAAACAGATAATCTTCTGTCTTTATCCACTTCTAGTCTTATCTCTCTCGTTTTTGATAAAAATGAAAATGTTCCCCTGACCTCTGCTCTGGAGGTTCATCATGAAGTTGTACCTCTATCATTTAGTAACTAGCATATACTCTCCTGGCTGAATGCCTTCCATGGTAGCCACAAAGCTCTATAAAACATTAAAACCAGAACAACAACACCAAAAAAAACCCAAACCAAACCAAAACAAAAAACCCACACACCTGATTGTGTGTGCATCTTCATAAATTCATTATTTCCAGCTCATGTTCAGCTTTAATGGTTGCTGCATGCATTTCACTTAAGGCAGACTTAGTATTAGAGTCAAACTAATCTCACCTTTTGTTTTGGGAGTTGTTGGAGTCAAAAACTCACCATTCTCTGGCAAGATGTGAAAAATACCAGTGTTTCTGTTCTTACAGTAATTTCTCTTAATCTTGCACAGCCTGGAATAGAAAGACATTATGTGTATAAAATGTAGCTGTAACTGGAGTATGTGGTAGGGAGATGATAAATTTCTTGATAGTTTATGCTCTCAGCCTATATTACTGGCTAAGCAAATATACTGCTTGCCTTCTCACCCACAATTTCTCTCGCAAGATGAGTGTTTTCTGTTGAAGCACTGCATGTTTGTCACTTTTGGAGGTAGATGTGATGTAGCAGTCTCTTGGTCAGGAGAATCTTATTAGCAGTAGATATGAGATAGCAATAGTTTAGGTAAGGAGTGTGCACTGCAGATCTTTTTTCTATTTTTTTTTAAGGTATTTTTTTTTGTTTGTGAGCATTGCAGCCCAGAAAGGCAACTGTATCCTGGGCTGCATCAAAAGAAGTATGATCAGGAGGTCAAGGGAGGTGATTCTCCCTCTCTGCTCTTGTGAGACCCCACCTGGAGCACTGCATTCAGCTCTGGGGCCCCCGACAGCAGAAGGACATGGACATATTAGAACAAGTCCAGAGGAGGCCACGAGGATGATCAGGGGCTGGAGCACCTCTCCTCACAGCACCACTCCAACAGGAGTTGGGGTTGTTCAGCCTGGAGAAGAGAAGGCCCCAGGGAGGCCTTCCAGTGGCCTTCCAGTACCTAAAGGGGGCCTACAAGAAAGCAGGAGATGGACTCTTTGTCACGGAGTGTAGTGATAGGACAAGGGGTAATGGCTTTAAACTAAAAGAGGGTAGGTTTAGATTAGATATCTGGAAGAAATTATTTACCATGAGGGTGGTGAGGCACTGGCACAGGCTGCCCAGAGAAGCTGTGGATGCCCCATCCCTGGAAGTGTTCAAGGCCAGGCTGGATGGGGCCCTGGACAACCTGGTGTGGTGGGAGGTGTCCCTGCCCATGGCAGGGGGGTTAGAATTAGATGATCTTTACGGTCCCTTCCAACCCAAAGCTGTCTATGAAAGAGAGCCCTTGATGATCTGAAAGGGCTAGCAGGAGGGAAGAAAAACAAAAGCCAGGCAGAAAAATGTTGGCAAGAGTCAGTTTACCTGACCTAATTTGATCTGAGTTTTTGCTTGATGTTATTCCCTGTAATTTTTTTTTTTTTGTCTGTCGAAAATTCTTTTTCCAACTGCCTTACTTAATCAAGGGTTTCTGTCCCTCTTTCCTCTATAGTGAGTGTATTTCTGGGCTGTCCTGGGAAGCTGTAGAGCCTTCAGTGAGGAATCAGAAACAGAAGCTGCTTGGTATGTTCTTTGACTGGTGAACACCTGCTGCTGGAGAGAGGGCCTTGACTACATGCTACCCACAAAGCTCAGAGCTAAACCAAGCAGGATCCTGGAGGTAAGATTTGGGAAATTCAGGATAGTATATGTTAGAGAAGCGTCTCTTTTTTGGCCTAGGGAGAAGACTTGCTGGATCAATATGCCATTGGGAATTCAACCAGATTTCCTGGGTCTGGCCTGATGACCTTTCCACAGGCTACAAATAGTTTCCTAGTGGTTTGGTTAAAGACTTTGGATAAATCATTAGAATAATCTCTAGAATTATCACTCTAGAATCAGGCTTCAGAGTTCTCTTCCAGATGAATACCTATCGTTTTATTTTGCTGTTATTACAATCAAATAAATATGTAATTCTGTAGTGTGAAATTAAATTTATTCTTGTTCATAAATAAATTTTACATCCCTGATACCTGAGAAGTTGGAACCATTCTGAGATCAAAATACAGCGGAAAATGTAGAAAGCTAATGACTGAAATTCTGCTGGTTGGATAGAGACAGACGTACTGTATGAAGTGGAAAGCCAATGATTAGTTACTAAATTGAGGCTTGTATCTCTGTTGTTTAATCATGATTGTCCTTGCTGCACTACTCTTCAGACATTCAGTCTTTGTCTTGTTAAATGTTCTGATTTTTCTTCTCTGGTTCTGCTTTTAAGCTTTCTTCTTTCCACCTTTTGGGCTCACTAGCATTCACACTTTAAGGGGATTAAAATGAAAACATTAGTGTTCTGAAGAACATAGGCTGGATAAAATAGTGTCTTTCCCCTGTCCTGATATTCATGAGGAAATGCTACTGGTGTGTTATGTTTTAAATTCCCAGCACAGGGATGTGGAGCATGAGGTCTCAGATGCCTGGAATCCTTCACATGTTGCATCTGAACTTCCTAAGTGCACAGGCTGAGTTTCTGAGCATCTGAGCCATTTTGCAGGTGAAAATAACTTTAATTCATGATCGTAGAGAAGGGACAGTAGAGAAAAATTAGACTAGTTTGATGTGTGATACATGTGTATTGTGGGTATCTTTCTGTGTGGCTGAGTCCAAGAAATCTGACTATTCTAATACAAGCTTAAAACTTGAGTGTAAATTAATATTTGCTGTATATGTGTTCCTTAATTTTTTATTTTGATCATAAGTCAGACTAGTTGTTGATAGTCTGCATAGGATCCTGTTGATTTTCCCACTAAGAAGAGAGATCAACGCAGCATGTTACAGAGCCTGCTTGATAATAATCCTGTGCAAAAGAGGCTGCCTGAACTGCTGATTAGCTATCCAACTTTAATACTCTTCCTGACTACCTGACATTCTTTACAAATGAGAAGAACACAACTTAAAGGTCTTAATGAAATTGAATCCCTGTTACCAGTACGTATAGCATCAAGCCACAGAAATTCTGTCACACTCAACATCACATACAATGTGTGCATCTTTTTTTTTTTTGTATTGCACTTACTTTTTGAAAAATCCCTAGTAGATGTTCCTTTCCATGTTAATTCATATAAATAGAGTCTTACACTGACTTAAAGAATGATTGCTTAGGAAAGGGTTTCTTTCCTGTTTTTCTGTCTATACCTCTGCCCTACTCTCCAATTGCTCCAACTTTTACTTGTTTTTTAATGAAAACTTTTACCAAAGTGGCAGGAAGCCATAAGCTTAGGATAAAGGATAATGTAGCATAGGAACTGAGTGTCTGTATAATTTTGCTTACATTTGGTAGACTTCTGGTAGAAAATCGTACTTTAAATTCAGAGCCCCAAACTACTGCATCAACTTGAAGAATAAGTGTATGTATTTAAAAAACGCACTAAATAAATAGTCTGGAATTATGCTCTTAAGGGTTAAAAAAAAAAAATCACCCCAATTTGGGCAGTGTTTTTAAATTAGCTTAATAGCAGGGATCAATCACACAAGTTTCCATAACTGTCCTGCAAGAGTAAATATTAATGATGATTTATGAATTGTGGTAAAGGCAGAGTTTTAATAGATTTAACACAAGTGCTTGCTGCTCTTACTATGCAGTCTTTGAAGAGGTTCCACGTTTAAGTGATGTAGAAGTCTGAAGAACTGAGGCCAGGGTGGATGGGGCTTTGAGCAACCTGGTCTAGCGGAAGGTGTCCCTGCCCATGGCAGGGGGGTTGGAATTAGATGATCTTTAAGGTCCCTTCCAATCCAAACCATTCTATGATTCTTTGAACTGCAGTAAGGCAGAGTAGGAGCCTGAAATCTCAGCTCTTGCGAATGGCAATTAAATATTTTTAAGCACTCAGACGAGCATGCTGAAACTTTATTACTTGCAGTAGCTGCTCCAGCTTTTGCTTGGATATTACCGCATAGTTGCAGTTTTCTCTTAACTGGATCAAGAGATTTTGAAGCTTATCTAGTCTGTGTATGTCTGCCTCCCTTCAGAGCCTATGTTTTTCTGCCCCTCTACATCTTGCTGAAACTTTAAAGAGCTAGTATGTGTTACAAGCCCTTCTTGCTTTCTGTGAGAATTTTGCCACCTCAGAGACTGTTGTTAGCACAGGGCTTGCAGAAAGCAAGCAGTTCTAGTCATAAGAAAAACGCGTACATATTGCTGTGTTCCTTCCCAGTATTTTCCTTTTGAACTACATAAAATTGAGAACGTATAGCAGACAGACTCCATCTCCTCTCCTATTTAGTTTAGTTTTCCCAGCTCAATGTATTTAAAAGCTAGCACAAGCAACTTATCATTCACTTGCAGAGAGTTGAATACAGGTGTCAGAAAACGCACATTTTCCCTTAGAAATGGGTTAATGTGTGTTTAAATAAGGCATCTGTCTGCTTGCACACTTTGTTTATTGTATGAGTGTCAGAAACAGTGATCAGAGTTCCCATCTGGTAGGATTATTTCATGTTGCTTTTGGTTCAGGCAATTTCTTGTTCAACTTGGATCAATGTTCGTGTGTCAGTCAGTCATCAGCAGCTGTCGCAAACAAGGACAAATCCACAGTGGCGGACTTTTACAAACAATTGTTCTGTCTCTTCCTGTACAATCCATGTGATTTAAAATAAAAAAGTTGGGTAAAGGAGACTACACTCAGATGCATGGAAATACTACATCCTGATATAATCTAAATTATTTAGAGTCAAATGTCAGTGGCCCTGATAACAGTCTTTACTGATACTGATAATTATTTATTAAAGATTTTAGTAGAGCAAAGATACTCTTTAATGTTCTACTTTTTTTTTTTTTCTTGGTAGCATTCAGCTTCCAGGATGCCAGATCTATTAGGCATGTCAGCTCAAAAATTGCCAAGGCCACTTATTTCTAGATGGATCTGGCCAGCCTTTCGCATTTCCCAATTTGACAGCAGACTGGAAGCGAGGTTTTCATTCTGAAGTGAGCCTCTCCTTGTTGTAGAGTCAATAGTCCACAGCAGTAAGGAAGGTAGTAACCCTGAAAATTTGATGTGAAATCCATGATAAAAGTCTCTTCTGCAAAACAGCCCAGACACTGCTGTGGTGGTTTTTTTTCCTGTTTGTTTGTTTTCCTTTGGTGCAGTCTGAATGGGATGCCAGCGCTGAGCGATGGATGGAACTAGACTGTGGGGTGCAACCGTGCTGGCAGGAAGCATGGTGCTCTTCCCTGCACCCCCCCAGACGCCAGAAATCAGTAACGCTGTGGAATTTGTTGTTTAGAGCCAAAAGAGAGAATGCATTGCTGGAAAGCTTTTGGCAGTTCGGTAAACACTGGCAAATAGAGCAGGGGCTGATGAGGTTCTGCAATATGTTTAATCGCACTTAGAGGAATGGACCTATCCAGACTGAAGGCAATTGATGTATTTATGAAGAGTAGGCCATAGGTTTTGCATTTCCCGTTTGAAAGCCTCAAAATACTGGAAGCAAAACAAAGGCATTATCAGGGGAATGCCAGATACTGAAAATTACTGATTATCGGTTCATGCTCAAGTTGCAGCTTCCTTTTCCATGTGCTGCACAATAGGGGTATGTGTGTGTGTATTTCTGTGTTACCGGTAGGTTTTATTTTTGAACTGTCTGAGCTGTAACCTGCAAGTGAAATGAAAAGCCTGCTGTGTCTCATGCCAGCTGAGGATGGTGAATTCACAACTCTGCCTTCTGTGAACGCTATTAAGTCTGTGATCTGCCTGATACAGTGCACAGTCTTCAGTAGAAATACAGCTAGTGACTTCAGTGGGATCAGAATTAAGACTTTTGAGGAAAAACTACTTTCTGGTCAAAATAAAACCAACAAAAAACAAGGAGTCTTAAGAAAATAAGTTTTGTGCTTCGTGGTAGTGTTTGAAAGTTTGTAGAATTTACATACAGAACTCGTTTGCTATGGTTGGTATGCAACTGTCTGTGCATCTGCCTTGTGTGCGGCTAATCATGTTTGTTATTTCAGAGACCCATACTTATCTCCCCAGATTTTCTGTGGAAGGGAAAGCCAGCTGTCTGTAAACTTATCATAAAAACTTGTCTGCATGAAGTGAGCTAGAGTGTTCTAGTACTGATTAAGTGAAGAATCCCAGATTTGAAGTCTCTAGTGCATTCCTGAGAAATTAGACTCCAATGCTTTGGTTTTTAATAAATACAAGACCTCACTTCTTATTTAGGCTTTTTAAATGCCTTAAAAAAAAAAAAATGTTAACACCTTTTTTGTTGAACTGTGGTAAAAAGCTTTGCCGCCTTAGTATCTTCTGGGACCTGATCTTGTGAGAGTATCTGGCACTGATTATGGGCTTTGGATTTTCTAAAAATTTTTAATTGAGGAGCCAGGCCTCCTGCATTTAAGGTTGCTGAAATATACTTTTTTTAATGAAAGAAAGATGATACATTTTTTATAGAAGCCAAGAAAGAATTTTAAATTAAGCTTAATTTAAATGGAGGAATTCTTTGAACTTAAGAAAATTCCAGTTGGATGGTCCAGAAAGCACAAAATGGAACTATTGTCTGACACAGCAATCCATGTGCTAGTGTGGCATTCAGACACCAGGAAATAATAATCAGGAACTTTCATTTCTGACAGCTGATTGTCTCTGATAATTTATTATATTTATATACATATTACTATTTGTACACATGGATGTTGACTTTCCTAAGTCTGCAGCTAGTGGGGATATTTGTATTTTTAAAAGTTCTTTCCTGGTTATAATGGGTGTTTTGAAAATTTGCATGCAAAAAATATTTTCTTTAGCAGAAATTAATGATGACATTAATATTGGAAGTTTCTACATGATTTAAAACGTTAAGTGGAAAAAAGCAGAAATTTTTAATTACTGCTACATAATAACTTCCATTCTATAAAATTGGGGGAAAGAACACAAAGTAATTATGAGGGAAAAAAAACATGACAGGTTAAGGTTAGAGGGGCAAGCAAGGGTTGATTTTTTTTTTAATTCAATTTTTATTTATTTCTTAAATTTTACTTTAGTTCATTTCTTGTTCCCCTAACTCTTTATGTTTTGGTTGAAGTTAGCTACTTTGCAGGAAGATGGTGTTTTTCATGGTCTGTATCTAGCCATTGACTTGGAATAAAATGCAGGTGCATTAATGTTAATGGTATTTTTACTACAGAATACAGTAGGCCAAATGTTTTACCCTGTATATTGAAATGCCTTTTGATGTATCTTCTGGGACAGTGAGCAGCCATCTTAAACCTTCGGAAACATGGTGTAAATTCACACCGATTTATGGCTCTCTAACAGACCTCAATGTATTCCTGTGTTTGTAACTACTGCTCTGTGAATGTACGCAAAAATGGCAAACGAATATTGGATGAATTCAATCACTTGGGTATTCATGGAATATAAATGACTGCAAAGATTGTACCTATGGTAAAGTTTAGCCACATATGAGAGAATATTCATGAAAAGCAAATTTTGGAGTTGTAGTTGTGTATGTTCCCGTAAAACCAATCTCAATCACGCACATCTTTTTCACTTCGTTACTGTATTGTGTTTTTTTTTCTGTGTAATTCAACCTCACATAAGTTGATATAACTAAGTTACCAATGTACTAAATACTAATATAACTAAAGTAAGTTAGTGAGGTATTCAGTATTAAAACTACTATTAAGATCATAGGATAAGTCACACTGGAAGGAGCCTCAGTCCAGTCTCCCGCCCAAACGGGGTCCGCTATGAGGTCAGCCTTTTACTGCTGATGGAGCTGTACAAGCTCTTCTTTTTGCTCTTGGTGTCTTTCTAAGTCTCAGCTCCAGCTGTTTCCTAACACTGTCCCAACATGCCTGAACAATTTTACTAAATTAATCCTTTGCATCTCAAGAAAAAAAAATATAGAAATTTAAATCAGTGTAAATTTTCTATAGAATTAACTGAACAGTCAAATGCTGGATATTAAAAAAAAAAAAAAAAGTTATGAACGTCACACAAAAGCAGACCCTCATTTCTTCCCCTATTCCCTTTATAATTGCCATTTTGTATTTTCTGCACTTTTCTTTTCTGCAACATTCAGAGCTTTCTGACCTAGTTTTGGTAAAACTTTCATTATTTTATACATGTGAGTAGGCCATAAAAGTACAGTAAGGTTTTTCCCCAAAATTGCTTAACTTGTTTCCTTCAAAACTATCTTGCCTAATGACCAATGGAACACAAGCTCATTTATAACATGGTTTGTGCAGGCATCTTGAAGGTAACTCTGATCAGGTAAGCAGGATCCTGCTGTGATTCTGAGCTGTGGCAGATATGTTGCATTTATCAGGCATAACCAAAGTTAACTTGGCAGATCTTAATGTCTAAATGGGCTGGCAAGAAAAATCTTGATCCTAATACAGACCGGGGCTCATTACACAGAGGGAATAGAAGGTCTCAGGTGAGGTTGAGAAACCTATTTTGAGTTTGAAGGACAGAAAATTGGAAACATCTATCTTTTCCCCTGTAAGCTAAGGGAAGGTGATGCTTATTTATTTAAATCTTTAAAAAATATATATATAAATATGTAAATAAATAAATATATATATATATTATTTAAATACATTATAATATGTAAAAAAATAATATATAATATATATATATAAAATAAAACTATACTGATGATAATATATATAAAATAAATAAAACTATACTGATGATAAAATAATACAGCACTTTACTAAAGACATTTCAAATCTGGATTTCAAATAAACTTTGTTCCTTAGCTTCTTTTGATGACCCCTGAATTGGTACTTGTGTTGCAACGGAATATATATATATATATATATGTAAATAGGATATATATATTTATATAAATGTTTATATCGATAATGAGTTCTGATACTGATGGGACAGGTGCTTGCTTTGCCCAGTGTCTCATTGTGCATATTCTTGCTGCTGACAAGGTTGCTTCAACTTTTCTTTAGAATTTTAATCTTTAGCTTCACTACTACTGTAATTCTTTGGGTTTGATTCCAGCTATTTTTATATTGCATGAATTCAGTGCTAACCTATTCAAGGGGACAAGCATTTTTAAATTTTGCTCGTCTTTATGTTTGCAAAATTCTGATAATCAAGCATACAAAGAAACAAAATTCTGTAAAATATGCTGTTTAATATGCTGTTAACCCAGAAACTTTACACATTCTGACGCTTAACTGTAACTATGTATGAGAAGTTACTGCAGTGATGGAGTATCAATTTTTGTTCACCTTTCATGTACAATTTTCTGAAATATCTCCGTGCTGGGGAAGTACGTTATTCCTCCTGCACAGAAGTGTTTAAAACACTGAGAGTCTGCACACACTTGAGACAGTCTTTCCAGATGGGTGGCAGTGTATCTTTCAATCTGTGGTGTGAGCAGTGTTTCCTCCCAGTAGGCAGGACTTGTGCTCGAAGCCCCCTTACGCAGCTCTGCATCTGTGAAGCGGTTCTGAACGAGTGGTTCAGGCTCTCAGCGGCGCAGCGCGGCTCTGCTTGTGCCTGGGGCGGAGAGGTTTAGACAAATACCTGTCCGCCTACACCACAGCAACGGCGTGGTGTTTGGACTGCTGCCTGCTGGTATCGTTTGTACTGGGAGACCTTGAAACAGATAAAAGACTCGGAAAACAGAGAGTATTTCACCTCAGTATTTTACTTTTGGTGATGCAGCCGGCGTTCCTCGCTATAATCAGGGTCTGACCCAGTGTCCTGTTTTCTTTTTGAAGCATTGCTCACTTGTGATATGTCGCAGAAATCACATAACAAAATAGCACAGATCCCTAAGGTAATGCTTGAACTAGGCCTGCCTTCACTCATCTGATTTTTCTCTTTGCTTAGCTGCCAATCCTTTATTAAACTTCCCGGTTACCAATTTTTCATTATTCTATTTTCTAAAGTATGTTATTTCTCTAGCCTTCCTAAGATCTTCACAGAATGCTGTTTAAATGTGAACATCCAAATGATGAACAGCCCCAGTTCGACACATTTCATATAAAAGCATGCAGCTCTAGTGTTGCTGCAAAACTTCTTGCAAAAAGTCTTCAATACAATGAACATTGATTTTTATTATGTCACTAACACTGGTAGCTGCTTTCAATTTGTCTTCACCTTTGGCTTCTTACAATAGCTAACTAGATGCTTTTTGAGGGATTTAAGGATTTTCAGTGTCTTTGACTTTACAAATGTGTTCCCTTTTACTTAGGTGTTGCATCAGTAACTTTCAGCTTGTGTTCCCACAGCTGTTACCTACATGTCTGGGGCTGTCATGGAGACTGGCCATAGGCTGTCAGGCCCGATGGAGTAGAAGCAACTAGCTTGCTCAGAAAGTGTTCCCACATTTCCTGGACATCCAAGGATCTGGAGAAGAAATGTCTGAATCACTGCAAACACTCGGAGTAATTAGGATAGAGAGGGAAGGAGATGTGTGAAAAGGAAATGTTGAACGCCATCTGGAAGTCACATTAGATCTTTACACTTTGATAGGCAGTCAGGTAATTTTTCATTGACAGCAACATAAACAGAATTCTTCCCAAATAGACTCAGCACTTTAACGCAAGACAAAGATGAGAACAGGCTGTTTCCTTACTAACTTTGTAGTGCCTCTGATTTGCCTCCTCTTGTGGTTCTAGCAGAAACTAAGGAAGCTGAGCAGCTGGCCCATGAAGCAGGTAAACCACTTTTGTTAGCTTTACAACACCAGACAGGACCTTAACGCAGAGGGTGTTGTCTGTCCAGTGTCTGATCTTTCAGTGCTGCAAGGGTAACATGGGGAGTGAACGTAGTTATCTGGAAAAATTCAGTCCTTGCTCTCTGTGCACACACTGTCAATTTCTTCTGTTTCAGACCTGGACATTTCCCTTTTTGTGCACCAAGACCAGAGTTTAGGTGTTTGTGCTTATATTGTTCTTTTCTGAGATGTTTGTTTATGCTTACACTGTCAGCAGTTCCACTTTGTAATGTGATGCTAGACATAGCAAGGTGGCAGAACTCTGAGGATGCTAGCAGATAAAGAGATGTTTTATGCGTGCTCCTTGGTGGTGTAGAGAATGGGAAACGATGATTACTTTTGACAGGGTAGGTTGAACAGCACCACCCTTTTGCATTATATTTTGCATTTGAAATGTTAATTTCAGGTTACTAGTTTACTGAAAATGTAAAGGGTATGTGTAACTTAAATGTAGGTCATACTGCTACATTCGGAAACCTCTGCCCTAACAGCTGAAGATATGCCATGCATTCTCTCCAGGGGCAGCAAAGACAGGGTACACTTGACCTGATCCACATCGTTCACTGGCTCTAACATCTGCGTTTATGATACCAGAGTTCAGGTGCTTCATTTCTTCCCTTTTTATTTTTTGTCACTTCATTGCTGCCAAAAGAGGATAGCAACTGAGTGCAAAATAAACCAATGTTTTCATATGCCAATGAATTTTTGCAATTGCATGTCAGATGGCGATTTTTAGAGGAGGAAAAAAAATACTATTTAAGAGTCACTCAGCAGCTAAAAGGAAAACTTATTAAATATTTAATGTCCTTGAGCCACTCTGGGACTGAAATAAACCTGTTCCTGCAGCTTTGGTTTAACATAATGGACTGTGAAAGGAGGCCAATGATTACTTGAGAGTCAAAGTCAAACCTAAATTGAGTATGTGAGCACATGATGAAGGATTTTTGATAAAATAATGATGACAAAAAAAAAAAAAAGAAATATAATAAGGAAATAAAATATGGCACACATGACAGTTTCAATGTTCATAAGATGAAATATAGCCTAAGATTAGAGAAATAAATATACAGTGCTCTGTATTACTTAATTGCGAGGGATATTTTTTGTTAACCTAGGTCAGCAGGAATAGCACTGTATTTGTGAATGTAACTGCTGAAACAAGGTAGACTAGCTATTCCTGGCAGGGAAAGCTATTTGGTGGGACTGCAGCCATCCAAACCCTGCACTTCCTGACCAGGAATCAGCAAATTTCAGAGAAGTGCAGAGTTTGAAGTTTGGGAAGACCTATGATACTTTTGGAAGATTCTTTGAATCAATATAGTCCCTGAAAATCCTCTGCAAACATTCCTTAATCTGTAAGGAGGCAGGGGAAGAATTATTTCTCAATTTACTTCTACACATCCACTGGAACTGAGTTCTTTAAGCGAGTTTAATGTTGGGTTCCAGACTGTGGGAAAGCAGAATGACACGGTTTGCTGGATGGCACCAGCCAAATGTCACTGAATCATACTATGCAAGGTTGATCATTTGGCTGCAGTTTGCAACTACTGAAGCAAATGGTGCTTTGCAGATGCAACTAGAGCAGGAGAAAACATGGTGGCTTACATTCAGATGCAGTGTAGGCTGCTGAAATATGTCTAATGGGCTGATATAAAGCATTCCTAACAGTCTGAAGTGTCATTCCAGTGGTGAGTCTCATGTGTAGATTCCTAGTTACTCTCATTGATGGTTTCAGGTAAGACAGATGTGTTTTTCTGACAGGTATATCAGGTGGATGTTGGACACTTGTCCTGACTTCTTTTTCCTTTGTTTTTTTCCTTTCCTTACATTCAGCTGATTCTTCACCCTGTGCTGCCAGTGTCACAAAACTAAATAAAAAGCACATCTTTCCTTAACTCTTTCATTTATCGTGCATGCAGGGCCTAATTTTCCTTATCTTACTATGGGACTTCACTGAAGTTCCATCACCTTTAACATGAGGAAAATGTGGCATGGAAATCTTGAAGTCAATTTCAATACATACTCTATTTTGTGATTGATTCTGGTTGGATAATTCATGTTTTACGATGACAGAAGATGTTGCAGTTAAGTGGAACTAAAATAAAAATTGTTCTGAGATTTCAGCAGTTAACTTGTGCCTGTGGTGGTGGAATTGACAGCAGAATATGTTCATGAATCATACCTCAGTTCCCCCAGATAGCGAAGGAGAACTCTTCAACTGAACAATTACCTGCAGATAATAGAACCTCAATTTCCTTTCAAACACTTAAATTTCCTTTTGATTAAATAATTCCATGTCTCATGATATTCATGAGTAGGTCATGCTTATGTAAACTCCCTTGATTAGAGCAGCATCCTGGGGAATTTATCACTTTCATGATTTTCAGCTTTAGTATATTCTGGCAACGTGAAGCTTGCTAACAGTCTACTGGGTTCATACTGGGTTTAGCATAAACCGCTAGCTTTAGAGCAGTGCTTCAAGTTTACAAGCTGCTAATTGTTCTGGGGTGCAGCTGTTGCAGAGTTGGATTATCAGTTGCCATTTACTGCTTGTGTTGTGATAGCACAAGGGAGCACCCTGTGCAGAGACCCAGAGAGCTCCCAGGGACCTTTCAACCAGAAGGCAACTGCCAGACACATTACCAAGATGGGCACAGGGACGCAGGGGAGCAACGCAGATCAACCCAGAGGCAGATTATGAAACCACACACCAATACACTTGAGATGGGAATGATCTGGATGATATAAATGAGTTTTGAATTTGGAGTGTTTTGCATAGTCTCAGCAGAGGACTGCTGCTGGAGGTCGGACTGCTGCCTGGGTAGCACTGCTGATTGGATGCTTTTATTTTAAACTGTGCTCAGGTGTATGTAAGTACTCCTAAAATATTTCCATTTGCAATAGCCAGTATTTCAAAGGAGGAGGTTTACTAAATCTAGGAGTAAAGATGTATTTTAATTGAATTTCTGAAATGTTAGGCCAGTATGCCAACAATACTGCAGTTTTTCAAAATAAAGTAAGAGAAGGTATAATCTATTTTTTATGGATGTTTGTAGTCTCTGAGGATATTTTATATTTATACAGCATATTTATAAGTTGTAATGTATACAACCATGTAAAGGTAGATTGCAAAGTCTTTAGTTATTGCTCACCCAGGACTCCTACAGAAGTCTGTGGGAGCTGTGTGTTTATAAAAGTAGAAGGCATACTGGTCTAAGGTGTCTACATTGATTTTTATTTCATTTCACTTATTTCATACACCACACATTGTCAATACACCCTGAAAGCCAAGAAACACTTAGCTAGGTTTAAATTTTAACTTTTAGAAAATTGGAAATGCGTGATGCAAAGTACACTGGTAACCTGGGCTCTTCTGTGTACAGTAGTAGCACTCCTCATACAGCATTCCTCCCACTTCTCCTCCTGGGTTATGAAGTGTTGGAGCTATGCACCAGTGCTTTCTTCCTCTTTATATGCTCCTTCAGGAAGGGGAAGTAGAAAAAGCAACACAGTATCACTTAACATATGGCCAAATAACTGGCTCTCATTACCAGTTTTCAAAGCAAGCCCCTTTCAAGTTTGTATCCCACTCCAGCATTGCAAGAACAAGCCATAACAAAATGCTGAGAGTGGTACCTTCTACCAAGCTGTCCTGTGGTATTAAGAAATGAGAGATGAGTGGGCAAACTGGAGAAAAAAAAAAAAATTCTTCTTCCTTTCCTCTTAGTGTCTGAATACATTTATATCTTTCCTTAGATATGTTCAAAATCTTTCATTGGTAATAGAGCTATACTGCTAGGGAGTCCAAACTAAGCTACAAAACCAATCAAAAGCAATGCTAGTCAGCTCTAGTATCATAACAAACTTGGTTTTAATTTATAGCAGAAAAGAAGTGTGTATTGCTGCTGTTTGGTGTTGGTACAAACACGTTTTATGTGAGCATTTTGCTCAGCTGAAACTGGTAATAAATTTTTCAAACTCTGGTTACACAGATGGCTGGAGATAGCTTTGCTGTGCAAAGCAAATGAAGAGGAGAGAAAACTTCTGGTTTTCCTGTAGTAGCACACGAAGGGCAGGAACAAGGCCTCGCCATCATGCACCTCAGAGCAGAGTGAATGCACCAGGATGCCTTGCTGTTTGGGGAAGTTAACTGAAAGTTGAATTAACACCTTGTGATTAATTTATAGAAATATCCTTCAAATGTAGAGGTAACTAATCCCATTTCTGTAAATAAAATACATGCAGATATGTTTAAGCAATGCTAACCTGCTTTGCAATCTCCTTATAAAAGCAATTCTAGAATTTATACCTCTGACCTTGCTCACAGGAAAATAGTGTAGTATGTCTCGCACTGTGTTGTTACCATGATGCCTTTTAAATGGTCACACAAGACAGCATCAATACTGTAATCAAGATCACAGATCTGAACCATGTTAGTTTTCAGAACCTTTAAGTAAATGGATTTGTTTCCATCTGCTTCTCCAGTTTATTTTGTTTTTGTGCTCAACATGGGCAGAAAACAGAGTTGTACAAGAACAATTAAACATAATCAATCTAACCAATCAACCGGTGTTCCTAAAAAAGTCACACATTGCTAATTGAAGGAATTGGGATTGCTTATGTTTGTGCATAAGGCAGGATCAAGCCCTCCCTTTAAACTGGTTTTGTGTCCTTCATAACACAAAGAGCCGAATGAGAATGAGCAGAGTGGTGCAAACTGCATGGCTAGCTTTTTTCCTCTAGTTCCTATCCTTGGGTATGTTTTTTTTGGGTGCTAATTGTGAAGACTGTGGAAGATAAATCCTACTAGTTAAGCAAGTCTCAAACAAGAAGTTAAGAGCCAAAATTAGACTTCATTTGTTCTCTTTTCTTCTCTTTCACATGTGATGTGAATGTAAGTAAACTCTGGGCACATAGCAGTGTTGTAAAGACTTTGCTGGGGCAGGGAAGAAATGAGTTTCTTATCCTGTGAGGAGAGGTGTTAACTGCATAACTCTCAGTAAAGCTAATAGCCTGGCTCTGTATTTCTTTCAGCCAGTCCTGATTACATATGCAGCCAGTCGGAAATTTCCTGAAACTGATACTTAAACCAGTGTTGACTAGACGGGGGAAAAAAAAAAAAAAAAAAAAAAGATTTTGTGCTAGAAATAGCACTTTTGTTGTACCTACCTATGTACCTTGTGTGTTGCTGTAGGTTTTCCTCACTCTTGAAGAGGTATTTTCCTCCTTTATACACAAGGATAAACTATAGAACTTGCTCTTTCCTTTGTAGGAAATATTTCCATCTGCTTATGTGTGTATGTGTGTGCAACTGGTGTCTTGAATGCAGACAGAGGCAATGGAGTTGGGATTATGGCTGCAACTGGTGTACATGATCTAAAATGAGCAAATCCTATGTGCTACATAATTATAAAACAATCTGAAGTGAGTTTCCTTTTTTTATATCTGATTTTGGTATGTCTTAAATGTTACTCACAGGAGTTTATCTATTAAATGAATGTGTATAGACAGAAGGCACATTTCAGTACCTATTAACCCAGTGTAATATGGCATTGTTCCAGGAATGACTTTATAACACTGTGAAGTTGTAGTTTCTGTGCTATAAAATATTTTTTTCTTAGTTTGAATTACAGAAATACAACAGGGTATCTGATGGAGACTCTAGTGACAGATTAAAGTATATAACACAGCTAGAACAGATCTACGCTAGTTATGAAAAAGCACAAACCAGGAGAATATAACACACCTAGTTCTGTTCACTTGAAGTTTTTTTTTGTTTTTGTTTTTGTTTTTTTTTAAATTCCTTTATTTGTCTTGAACTGCTGAGCAGGAAAGGCGTGTTATCTCTGCCATTTACCATTTAGAAAGTTCCCAGATCTGAAAAATTCACAAACTGTTATGTAGTCCTGTGCCGTTCCTGCTGGGAAGTCGTACAGCCCGTGTGCTGGTTCCCCTCCCTCATCATGCACTAACAACAGGGCCCTCCTTTGCAAAGAGGCATCTGTCTGATGAATTCTATAGAACAATAAATTACCTTGTGTAGATCACTTTTCAAGAGCACAGAAGGTTAATTTTCCAGTAGTAAATAATAAAACAAAGTTTACTTGACAAGGACAGATGGGAAGACATGCAAATAAGACTACACAGTCAATTATACATTGTTTTTGATGAGCATATGGACGATAGAAAAACAGAATAGGTCTATGCCAGCTAAATGAGTTGACTAGGTTAAGAAAGGCATTTATAGAGTTCTAGATGGGATTGCTTCCATTAATGAACATGAGAAATTATAGTAATGGCTGAAATTGTTTTTGTCTCTAGCAAGAAAACAAAGTTATTTGGACAACAAAGACATTTTAGGAGTGAGGAAAACCGATGTGTCTATCAGGTAGTGACAGGAAAACACAGAATTGGTTTGGTGGCCAGGTAAATGCACCCCATGTTACTGAACTCCTTTCCCTGTACGTGTCACAGAAGGAGTCTGCATGTTGCAGCAGTGTGTGAAGCTTCCACTTAAGAAAAGGTGAATTTCATTTCTCCTCTGAATTCCAAGCACACAAACCTCCACAGCCGCATGTCCCCGAAGTTACCTCGTGTGCTGTGCTACCATTGCTGGTTGTTTTGGAGATTCACAGAGAGTGAAGGAATGATGAGAAGCAGTAGTGGATAGATGAGAAAAACAATCAAGGTAGTAATTTTCTGAAGCTGAAACATTTCTTCCCATAGTAATACTTTTTGAGTCTTAATGTTAAATCCTATGAAAAGAATTTGGGGAGGATGAAAACACATTCATAAGACAGTTCTGGTTATTTCTGACATAACTTTCCTTAGGGTAATATTTCTCCTTGTAAATAATTGTAGTTTTTCAACCCAGCAAATGGGAGAGAAGTAAAATGTGTACATGAAAATGGAGATTCATGCTAGCAACCTGTTTAAGAGGTATAAACTACCTGTTTCATGTTATATTGGGTGTATTTTTATCTCATAACTTTAGAACTCATTTCTTATGCTGCTTAACATAAACTGAGGCCCTGCTAAAGCCATGTAACTTCATTAACTTCAACCTGAGACAGCTAAATATTCGACTAGGATTTTCCCTTTTTCTGTCTTATTAAATAATATGAGGTGCAGTGATCACTTGCCAAAAAGCTTGTATGGTAGCCGTGCACCATTTTTTTTTTTTCACAAGATAAAATTGCCGTGTTATCCATAGCAGGACATGTTATATGTCTGTAGCCTCTGCCTATTGCTAAATGTGCAAATTGTTGCAAATAAAAATCCATTTTTGCAATCACAAACTGAAATTTATCGTTAATGCAATGTATTTAGCTGCAGGAAGCCTTCATTTAAAATAACGCACTCACTTATAACTGCTAGAAATGCTTTTTTCATCTCCATTAAACTTCTGGTTTAGTTCATTAACATATTGTTAATTGTTTTGTGATTTAGTTTATTTCCACATGAATGGCATTTGTGAAGCAGAAACTGTTGTTTGTATTTATTTTTTGTTCAAAAAGAAAATCTTCTGAAGTGATTGGAAGGGAGGAGTGTGTGGACTACTTGCATTGTAGCAGTACCTCTAAATGGTTTTGAAGTTCACTAATTAAAAATAAAGAAGAAAAGTCAATACAAGATTGTGCTTACAGGTAAAGAGGGAAATGAATGATCTGATAAAATCAATTTCATAAATCATGTTCAGTCAGAAAGGAGTTAGCTTTAGAGTACATCTAAAATGTGTACATTTGAGGGAGGAAAAACAGCTTTAATTTGATCTCAACCACATTTCTTTGGAAATTCTGAAGTTCCAGGGTTTTTGTGCAACATCAAGTTTAACTCGATGTTGCTTTCTGAAGTACTAGATGATAACCCAATTGGGACTGAGAGCTGAATGCAGATATTTAACTGCAGCTGCTTCACAACTGTATAATTTTATTCAGAAAGACTAATAATGCCCTCACCCACCACTCAGCCCCCCATCCCTTCATCCCAAATATGCAAAGAAATCCTGGATGATAAAGGAAAAATGTGAAAACTATCTCTGGGAACATCTTTTTCAGAATTCTGTATGGCTTGAACTGTAGCATCTGAAAGGTATTTAGGTCTTTTGTACCAAATCAACAAAGTGCTGGTGCAAAAGATACACACCAACGCTCAGTGCTACGCTCTGTTTTGACTTGATTTATTGGTTTTTGGTTAATTCAAAGTCAGTTTTCATACATTAACATAGAGGCTCTATGGAAATCTATCTGTCTGTCTGTGTGTGTGTGCACACATTTTTGTATTTGTACACTTTCTTTTCAGGGGAACTTCAGGTTACAGCCAAAAATACACTCAAAGTGAATTCGTATTGCAGTAGTATTTTCTGCACTGGCCTGTGATTTAATCAAATGTTAGTATTAAGTAAAATGATAACCACGCACCACCTAAAGTGACCTGCCTGCTGGAAAACAGGTTACCTCATTGTTTTAAAACTGTGAGAAATTCATCTGACTATATCTGGAAGAGACATCTTAAATAGGGCTGATCTGGAAATGTAATAGAATATTCCTCTGTGTCTGGAGGAAGAGATAGGGAATGACTCTAGGCTATCCTGAAAATTGATTTGAAAATAAATTAGGATGAAAATAAATATTTTCATAGTTCTGCATGACAGTAAGAATCCAAAAGATCCACTTCAGAACTTTTGTTTCAGAATTTGTCTACTTTTTTCCAGTAACTTGTTTTTGCAAGGCGTTTAATTTTCTTACCAGTTGTGATAAGTACCACTGATGTGACTAATTGTGAGGAACAAACATAAATACAAAATGTAATAAAAAGCAAAGTGGAATTACAAAAACAAAAAAAAAAATCTGCAAGGTAAAGTCATCATAAGACTTTAAAATAGAAAAATTCAGTATTTTTTAAAAAAAACTACAACATAAAATTGAAAAATCAATATTGCCATTTCAATGAAGGGAATAGTTTTCAATCGTAAAAGCTTCCATTTGAAACCACTAATTTAGCTTTTCTTTCTGATTGAAATACTCATCAGGGTTGTGTTCCCCATATAGTGCTCCATATTCCTCACAAATCCGTTTAGGAAGGAATGCAGTCTTTAGCAAGTTTTAGCAAACATGTTCATAAATACTTACAGCTTAAGAGTATATGGGTTTCCTGTTAAAGTTTTAGAGTTCTGAATATAAAATTTACTATTTTCCAAATTCTGATGAATTGTTTAGTAGTGTATTGTGCCGATCTTCCTGTTTGCTGCTTTGCCATCACTCTTTCTGTCAGGATTCAAACATCTGCTTTTTAGGAACGATGCTTTTGTGACTGAGATAAGTCTAAGATAAGAGGTAAAGATTGGGATTTTATAAATTCTTTTATAAACCTTAAAGGAGTGTTTTTTTCACCTTAAAATTACGGAATTTTTGTATTTTTCTGAAAAAATCCTACAAACGTTGCCAATTTACAGTTGCTTAACAGGAATAACCCACCCCATCCTAATGAAGAGATCTAGCTATTTCTATTTATGCCCTGAATTCTGGATTTCATGTCCAACGTACCTTGGCTGCCTGTTTGTATCAGGTTGTTGCTGGATCTCCTAGAAGTGTAAGGCAGTGCTAGTGCTTTTTCAAAATGTCCTCCCCCCCGCCCCCAGGACAGCGAGGGGCAACATAAGCTGCTCACAGGAGCCCAGAGGAGATGCGTGGAGAGAGAAGGCTGTCAGTGTGAAGGGATTCCACATGGTGCCTGGAGAGCGGGAACAGGAGAGGCTTGGAGAGCTTTGTTGACAGTTGTAGGTAAGAGCTGTTACAAAATACAAGGGAAGCAGGTTCCGAGCAAGGGGCATACCGTGGCCTTTCCCTCTGTCCATCCTTTGCAAAGGAGCGCGAGGTGAAGGGGTTTATAGCCATTAGGTTTGAGGGAGCAGCTCCCTCTCGCCGCGTCCTGGAGAGACACGCAGAGGGGCAGAGCAGCTTTGCTCCCTATACAGCCCAGCCCCATAACGCTGTCCCTGTGGGCCCACCATGGGCTTGCAACCTCTCTAACATGGTGTGGAAGGGCTCTTGAAAACTGCACGAGTTATCTACAACCAACTGCAAGCAGACAAGAACAGAGAAACGACCCTTGTGTCAATGGCTCTTTCCTTTGGTGGGTTCAAGGAGGAGCTTGTATTTAGAGCTACAAAGTGCTTTTCCTGTTTCTGTGGAGAAAATACTCCCCTACTGTTGCGCAAAAGATTAGTTCAGCTGATGCTGAGAATATACTTGAAGCATGTTTCTAAACATGAAACAAGGGGTGAGATTTCTGGGAATATGTTTGCCGAATTGCTTTGCTTGGAGATCACATGGTACTTTACCTAACCTTTGTTTGCTCTGAGATTGCATGATAGTTTACCTGACCTCTGTTTTTAAGAAGAAAAGGCTTTCCTTGGTTCTTTCTTTTCTAGTTCCTTGGAAGCTGTGAATTAAGGGTTAGATGCTTGGGTGCTGTGAAAATCTAATTTTACCAAAACCATGGATCAGAAGTACAGAAGTTACATGGTGTCTCATTAGTAGGAATTTTATTCAATGCTGCAATTAATGAGGAAAAAAAATTAAATGCTCTTCCTATCAATCTAGTACTACTAATGAAATACAATGTTATGGACTGCTCTTCCTTGGATGGATAAGAAGAGACAAGTCACTTGCAGATCCAATCAAGTCTACCATATATACAGTTAACTTCAGTCAGCATTGCCACAAATTGTGAACAGACAAGTGTCTATGTTGATGTAAAGTTTAAGGCAATATTGCTTTTCTCTTGAATTACTTCATTTCCATTGTGTGCTTCCAAGCATAGAAAACAATTCTGGTGTGGTGGTTTTACCAAACCAGAGTTGTCTGCAAGGCTTATGGATGAAGAGTGTATGTTTTTTCTCAATGTCATGTTAGAACCATATGCCTAAATCTGGAGTTAAAAATGTTTGTGTATTGCTGTTTAAAACTCTTGAGTTTTTTTGTTTGGTTAGTTTTTTTTTCAGTGAAAGAAGTGATTCTTTGCTTGGTATGTGTTTTATGAGGAAATTGCTATGTGGTCTTCTGATTACATTGATAAACATAGATTTGCTTTTGCCTGATGCCAGTTTGGCATTTGTGCAAAAAGTGATTCTGAAAATCTGTCAAACTTGTATGTTTGTTATACATACATGTTTATAAAGCATGTGTTTATCATATTGCATCTGGAGGCGGTTTCCCTTCCTAGTCCCAGTTGCAACTCTCCCACCAGCACTTTACAGTGTTTCTGAAGGAATGCAGTCTTGGGAAAAGATTCAGTGCTCCCGTAGGTTTTTTCAGTGGGATTTAAGAGATGGAAACAATGAGGATGAGCCATCACCATTTGGTCAGTAAGTCTGTTTATCCAAAGAGCTATTTAGTTCTGCTTGGATCGTTCTCAGGTCCCAGCCATAATTTTGACCCTGATGGGTTCTTGCGTAACATTATAGTTTTTTTTCATGTCTCTCTGGCATTCCATCAATAACACAGATTCCAGATTACACACAATAAATAGACATCTGTTCAAAAATAATAGGAAAATACACTTACAAATATGTAGATTTCTTTTCTAATGGTAAACCCCCAGGCCCTATGTTATTTGATGTGATTTCACAGAGGTTGTTAGTTTAATTGTATCTAGGCAACATGCATCAAATTAATGCCTTAGCCTGTTAGTCATCTCTGTATTGAACAAAGTATATGGGGTACATGCAAAGAGCAGATGAAAAGGAAAGAGGAAAATAGTAAGAAACTTAGCAGAAAAAAAAAGTGTAATTTACTTAAGCATTTGAAATAACCAGAGATCAGAGAACATGACAGTAGACAGATTAATTTTTTTCCAAAAAGAAAAAAAAAAAGTGGTGTCATGTTTGAAGCTATTGAAAAAAAATTCCACCCAAGCAACTTAGGTTAATTGATTTATGAAAAGCAAATAACACAAAAATCTAAGAGGAATTGAAATATCATTCTAGTTTGAAAACATAAGTAGTAGTGAAAAGTCAAGACCCAAGGCATTTTCCTTTTTTTCACAATTTTTCACCCTCAGTACTCTTGCCAAAAAAAAAAAAGCCTCGAGCACATCACTGGAAGGCAGCTTATACCCAGAACAGAACGTGTCCCCAGGGCTGCGTGTGCTGGAGCTTACTGGTGGGAGCTGGTGGGGCTGCGGTGCCTGCCCTCCTGGCCGCTCACCGCCCCTCACGTGCTGTCTTTGCTGTGTGATGGACGTCGTCCTGCCCCAGCAGCACCCTGCTGCACCTGCGTTTGCCTCTGATAGATCTGACTTTATTCATACATAACATATCTTTTCAAGCCTGTTTTGTTTCCGGCAGTACTGCGTGACCTACCTAAGGCACACAGGCCGGTCGCTCCTTTCACTTTATGGCATGGGGATCCCACTGGCAGATGAAGGAGGCCGCTCCTCCTTGCCAGCCGTTTCAGTCAGCAGTTCAGCAATTTTGCACACTTGCTGCTTCTGTTTGGGAAGATCTCACTCCACCTCTGGTTTGGGAAAGGGCATCTCCCGTAGTGCTAGAGCGTAGGCTTACATTTAAGTGGATACCTCTGGTGTTTTCTTTAAAGACTTCATTGCTTTGTGGGTCTGAATGGAAGAACCTCATAAAAGAGAGGCTAAATATGGACTCTACATGTGTATTAATGAAGCTAAATAAAGATAATTGTGCTCTTACAGGGTCTGATAAGAAACTAACTGATTTCAGTGAGTTTTGGAGAAGGTATAAGACAAGGGGGGCTCAGAGATGGCAGGTCCTTGGTAGAACATTGCTTTCTGGCTGCTGCTTCACAAGAGGAGGTTTCTGCCCTCTGCTGTCTATGCTCACTTGTTCCTGCTCTCCCTTTTGTAGGCCTCTTTTAACTACGAGAAATCTTCTGATCCAGATTTCAATAGTTTTACAAAGAGCTGCGCTGGCATTGTTGAGTGGGTGATGAAAGAGCGAGCAGGCAGAGGGGGAGATGCGGCACCTCTTACGCTGGCTGCATAGCTGGAGAAAATGTGACAGGAAGCTATGTGCTGTCAGCGAGTGGTATTAGCTGCTGCAGTGATGTTTAATGTAGCCTGATGCTCCAAAGTGCTGGCATTTATTTCATCTAGAGGATTCTGAATAAAAATAAGCCAGCCAGAAAATATGAGAAACTTGCCAAGAAACCTAAGATCTGCACTGGCTTCTGGGGATGCTCACTTGAACTTGTCTACAAGGGAAGCAATTCCAGAATATCTGCTTTTGATTAATATATCTTTGCTCATCTCAGTATGAAGCATTTTCATTTCAGAATGAGCGTTTGCATAAGGAGTCTATTCTGGATAGCAATCTCCCTTTACACTTACACCATTCTTTAAAGTCGGTTAAGTTCCCTGTGCAAGCATTTCCTTAGAACATCACTTACAAGTGAGTAGCATTAGTTTTTTTGCAAGGTACGTGAAGTCCTTTCATACGCTGTTGAAGGGTTATAAGATTATTGGGACTCAGAACTATTTCAGCTGATCTTTAGCCATGGCTCTAGTTAATGCAGGAAGCTATCCTAGAACTAGATTTTTTCCTGAACAGCTAGCTATAAAAGTATGAAGTATAACAACTATATTCAGTTGTAAATGGGGTAAATTAAGTAGAAGGTATATCTGGAGAAGAAAAATGTGACAGCTAGTATAGAGGAAAAAGTGAAATCTTTCCCAAGCAGAGTTGCTTTTCAATATAGCAGTAAAATCATTGAGTGATGGCTGAAGAATGGATTTTAGTGAGTGTAAGAATCAGACCTGAATATATGAATAAGATCGGGTGGCTTCAGTGCAGAGATCCTTTATGAAGGGGGAGAGGTCACATGGACTGAGTAGGGATGTTTATTTTCAGAGTGTTGAATCTCAGAGATGTAGTTCGGACTTAAAATAAACATCCATGCATAGCAAATATTGAAAGTAAATTAATATTTCATCTGACTAGGATTATATTTAAATATAGTTTAAAAAGATTTAAAGACTTTAACTACAAAGTTTAGCTATGATGTTTTAACTTGGAAATTAGCTGTTAATATTTGGACCTAGTAAGGTGCTTGTGTACAGTAGCTTGTACACCTATATCTGAAGACATTTGCTAATGACAGTGTTGCACATTGTACTGACACCTGTAAAAAATACATATTTTTTTTTCTCTCAACTTTATTAACTATTTGTAATCTGTGAGTGAACATATCTTTGATGGAAAGCAAGCTACTGGCTTCACTTCACCTAACATAAAGAAAGTTAATATTTATGTGTTGTAGCTAGGGTTTTAGACAAACTTGAGGGCTGGTAACAGAGATTGTGATATTGCAAAGAGACAGGAGTGAGAATAGGTACAGGAATGCTAGTAAATAAGATGGGGCAAGTATGGGAGAAGAAAAATCCTGAGGATACATAAAGTGCTGAAGAGCCAGGGACTGCTAGAATTCTCCTATAAATGCAGAGACTTATGTGCCGCTGAGGAGCTAGAGAGTGATGTAAGGCGCATATAAATTTGGTAAATGCAAGGATGTTTATTATGTTCACATGCAAATGAAACATGATTTGTTTAATCAGTTTTTGATGTCTGTGGTGGTGCGTATACTGTGTTTTATAAGGTTCCTATGTGGCCATAAATAAATTTTATTTAGAACATTGTAGGGAGCTGTTATTAACAGAGTTATAGCCAACATCAATTATCTCTGTTATTCTACAAATACTTATTTATGGTTACAATAAAACATTCTTTTGGAAGTGCAGTTCTGCAAAACTACCTAGAATACATAGTATGGGGACTTCATTTTCTAGAATAAATCCACTGTCATACACAAGCAAAGCATGGAGAATTGGCGAGTTGCTGAATAACCCTCCAAGTGTTAGCCCTTATGAGTTAGCATATTCTGTCATTTCGTTTTCTTAGGGCATGGTCCTCTCATATCATGAAGAAAAGCTAGTAAGAAAAATATTTTTGTGAGGAGACAACATAATTTGCAATGTAGTACTAAAGCTTTGCAGTTTTGGAGATTAGAGAGCTAAGGTTCTTCAGCAAACCAGTTATAGAATTTTCTTCTAAGTAGTCTTGTTTTCTTTCTCCACTTTTATGACTTCTCATAGAGATTATTTCAGTTTCTGGAACAGAGGATGTAGTTTTTGGTATTTTGACATATGTGTGCCTAGTCTTTGACAGTTTCAAGGTCCTAATGACTTATTCTGCACTTTGATTACAGTATTTTTTTTAATATAGAGTGATAATATGTGTATGAAATTTTCTTTTCTCTGTTATGCCACTGGTAAGGAGTATGAGAGCTAACAAAACGTTCACTGTTTTAGAATTTATTAGTCTCTCCACTGCAAAGATCCAAATGCAAAGATCCCCCTGAACGCTGAGAATTGTGTGCGTGTTATATAATGGAAAAGAAACATTTCTTCATTTGTGCTAAAAAAACTTGGAAGATTATTAATGGCAGAACTTTCTTTCTCATCTGAAAGGGGGCTGATATAATCATTTGTACACAATGAGGGTTATCAGCCTGTATTAGACAAGAATATTTATGACTTATAGTTGGTAAAGTGTAAATCAGCAGTGTCCCTGGATTAGCGAAGGTATTAATGTTTAACCAAGTGAGATTATAGTTAGGTTTTTCTTTGTATTTGTTCCTACTTTAGAAGAAAAGAGACATTGATGTGATTTCCAAGGAGCATGTGTTGTATTAGTCATTTTATTGACACGTAATTCCATTCTTATTGAACTATTATAAAGTGTTTCAATTTGTGGCTTTAGCAGATTAGACTTTCCAGCAGTACCATGAGGTTATATGTGAGACCGTGCCATTAGTGATAAAGCCCTTCTAATATATTTATCCCAGACTCTTAAAGCTGGGAATGGTAGAAAATTGTCAGATTTGTGTTTGTCAAATCACATTCAGATTTCACTGCCAGTCAAACTGGAATCCTGCAGAACTTGAAATCTGTTTATTTTCTGTTCCATGTACTATGGGAATGCAAGAGAGAGGCAGTCTAGCAGTAACCCACAGAAAAAGTGTAAACCATTGATCTCAGATGCCAAATCATAGTCTGATTATAAATGAAAAACCATTTTAAAGAAGGATTTGAGGTCAACCAAATATCATTTATAGCTTGCATACTGCTTCCCACAGGAGTCAAGGAAGGACTTTTTTTTTTTAATATTGATTACTTTTTGTTATTATTATTATTATTATTACTATTCTAAAAACTGTCTTAGCAGTGAGACCAAAGTATTATACTTTCATCACAAACTCGGTTCTTTTTTAAAAAAGGTAAGTCTCCAAGCAGAAAAGAGCCTTTCCGTATTGCTAGAGTATAGATATAGGATATGAATAATGTCTGGGTGGAAATGATTGTACAGTGCCATATAAAACACAGCTGACTGGTCACTGTATGACAATCAAGTTGCGTTGAACTGCACTACGTTCTGCAGTAAGTTTCTTTCCATGTAGCTTTATGCAAATAGTTTCTTGTTTCTGGTGTTATTGGTTAGACTGCCACAGGTTTATCATGTATATTTGTGGGTAAGCTGGAGGTTAAACTACCTGAAGTATTGTGAGTTAGCCTGAAAGATGGGAAAAATGTTTAGCAGATCTATTAATATAACTACAAACCCATAAAGCCAGAAGTCCCAAGTAGTCTGCCAAAATACATAGATCCTAATGCTAGCCAGATTTTCCCATTCACAGGAAAAGGCTGCCATTTCTACACATCTGGAATGCTTCAAAATTCTGACACTACTCAACACCAAAGCAAGTTGAGGGGTTAATTGTTGTATGGGTGTCTGTAGTAGCATTTCATTTGAACTTCATCTTTTACAGGGAATTTTGCTGTTAAGTGATTTAGCTGTCGCTTAAGCAAGCAGATAGACCATAGCCCACCGCAGCTGCTTCACTGTACCGCAGTTAAAACCTTCCAAGGCAGGAGCCAGAGAATGTCTCTGCGTAGTCTGTTCTGCCTGTTTCACCACAAGGGGAAACAACACTCATTCTGATCAGAGCAGTTAATGCAGTGCACAGGAGACTTCCTACAGCACAGCTTCCTACTGCTTACCTTTTCAGCAGGAACATTCTTTAGTCTCTCCTTTTATCCATGCTTTGTAAAAATCACTGGGCCCATAAGAAGCATGTTCTTCTGTGACACTTTTTAAACTGTGAAAGCTCATTATCTGGCAAAACAAAATAGTAGCAAATAAGCAGTTGAAAAAGATGAATGAATGGCATAAAAATAGGTGGGAACATCATCTCTTTTTTGTTTGTTTTGTTTTTGTTATAAAAACAAGCATTATAAATATTTAGCATAAAACAAATCAAGGCAGGATATTTATTCTACATCAGGTATTGTTCCTGCGGTACTGTATTTAGTATAGTCATAGGCTTTAAGGACAATTGTTTTTCTGTTCCACTATTACTGTATGCAGCACATTGGAATGGCAATGTAAAAGTTCTTCCACTGGATGAACCAGACCTTATCAATTACAATTAAATTTTAATTGATTCATTTTTATGTATTATGCTCTGTCAGATTAAAAGACAAGAAATAATGAAAGTTCAGGTAGGTCCTCAGTTCAGCTGAGACAACACACATTATTTTTGTCTTTATGGCTTGCACATTTGCTTTTGATAGCAAATTTTACTGGAAACTCTTGAAATCCTTCATGTGAATAGAAAGATGTACAATTACTGGTCCTCCCAGATGACAAAAAAGCATTAAAACACAGATGTTGCCTAACCTGCTCTGTATTGCACAAAATAGCAAATGGGATGGAGGAAAGTACCCAGAGAAGCACTGGGAGAGGAAGGACAAGGAGGAGAATCTTCCCACTAGAGGCTGTTGCTAGTAAAGGGATTTTTTTGGCCTCTGAGGTTGGGACAGCAGTTGTTAGTGGCCTTTGCCACCAGGCTCTCACTGCTTCCCATATTGAAGGCTATCATCTGGCTAGGGGGTTGGATCTGTACCTGCAAGGGTACATCAGGGAACACAGGGTGCTGCTCCTGGCTGCTGCGGTGAGGGCATGGGGCACCTGGAGGACTCAGTTATTCAGCCTCTGTAGGTATAGTAAAAATCTTTCTTCTTACTTTCTTCTTATCATAGGCAAAGTATATGTTGTAGATCTTGCAAGCTTCCTTCTTTTCTGTCCAGCAAGCTCCCAAGCATACTCATACCACTACCGCTCTTGTCCGGTTTCCTTTCGACTTTTCAGGTTCTGGTTTTGTGGTTTGCTTTCTGTATGCCATGGGAGTTCATCCATTTTCTAGTTGCTCAATTCCAAGCCTCAGGCAGCCGCTGTAATTGTTGTTGGGGAGAGGTTCAGTTAGTTACGCTCCAAACGCCTAATTAGTCTTTTAACTGTAAGAGTTCACCTAGTTAGTGAAAAAAATTGAAGTGATTCCATTTCCTCTCACAATTTCAAATAATTCCATTCTGAGTGCTGGCTTAAAAGCACTGTCTTCCTGAATTTAAATGATCTATTATTCACTAATTCCCTTGATACAGTGGCTGTTGAAAAAATATGTAGCATATTCTGTGTTCTTTATTCAATGCGAAATGTGATTTCTTAGATTAGACCTTCTAGAAGGAGAGAAGGGATATTTTAACTTGAATTTCATGTCATTTCCAACTTCGGAGTTGTGTTACATGCTAAGTGGTTTGACTCTGGTTATTTAAGCAATTAATACTCTCAAATGCTGTACCCAAAAGAAGCTGATAGAAAGCTGAGATTGTAATTTGTCTGTCAGAATACATTTCCTTTGCAGAAGCCCTTAGGAATGGTAAAAATTAGTGGTTTGCCTTAGGTGTTTCATCAAGTATAGTAAATTTAAATGCAATATCAGAATGGATCCCATAATATAGCACACTGAAGTCAATTAACTACTATAATTTTTGTCTAAATATTCTAAGAATTTTCTGTGCTTAGGAGTTTTGTTTTTTTTTTTTTTTTTTTTAACCAGCAGTGAAAATCTGAACTCACTTTTACAAGAAATTTGAAGGTCATTGAAGAAATCACTGAACGAATTTCTGTTACAACAGGCGCAGATGGGGATCTCTTACACTGATGGAATTCTGCTAAAATAATGATATTGGTGTGATTCTTTCAGTATAAGTTAGAATAATGTGTCATGAAATTGTGTTGCATAGAGAAGGATCTGTTAAACACCAAAGTTAACAAAAATGGACTGAATGGCTAATATGCAGTAGTGCTTCTTGCTGATTGTATTGGTGGTGTGGAAGGAAGAGTGATGAAATCCAGCATTCACTGAAGCATCCTCACAGAGTTGCCACCTACAACTACCCACATGCCTACCCACATGTTGCTTCTGACATTTAACATATGAACAGGAAATACCTTGTGTGTTCTCCGTGGGTTAATGTTTGTGTTCTCATTCCCATTTCGCACCCAGGCCAGCAAGCTTTAAATACCGGTACATTTTTGAGTTTATAGTTGGAATACTTGCTAAGGTTCATTTGTATGTTTGTTTGTTTTATGCAAATGGCCAAGTTCAATGGTGATTTTGAGCAGTCAGTGCCTCTAAAATTCATATGATAAGTATAATGCAGTTTAATCTCAGCAAATTCTCTTTTCTTGGCTAGAAGTTGCTATAATTCTACTGTGGTCCTTTATCAAATTGAGATTTGGGAGTAGAAGTAGAAAAAATGAAGTTTTGTGACATACTACAAGCTTGGTCACAAGCCTACTAAATTTTTTTGTCAACTTTAATGGTCTCAGGCCAGGTGGTAAAGGTGTTTAAACATTTTTGCAGGAATAACTAAAGGATATATCAGCAAGACACTTGCATGTAGTTGTTTTTTAAACATAGATGATACATGCTTTGTTCAGCAATAAATATTAGGCAACAACAACAAAATCAAAGGTAGAACAGTGAGAGAATGTTTCTGATCTTACGTTAGAGGATATTTTTGAAAGAACATGAACGTTTCTAGATGTACATACACATTTTTAGTGTGACGACTATATGCAGAGAAAGACCAAAGTCTAATATCAGTGTAAAGGTGAAATTTGGTTTACGGTAATTATGATCGTCTTTTGTCTGTCTAATGACTACGATGCTGTTGTCTGTGTCTTGCTCCCATCTCCCTGGTGGAGTGGGACATTTCAGTCCTGCAGTTCAGGAAGTACATCTCATACATAAACAAAGAATCCAATACAGTTCTGTTACCTACATGCTACCCATTACAATTAAGGAAAGCAATTTGTGTCTATAAAAAATGTCATTAAATCAAACGGCATTCATGTCAGACGTAAGTCTCATCAGAATCAATAGGACTAAGGGCTACAATCTCTGCATCCAATGGGAATTATGTGTTGGTGCCTTTTCTGTCTTTGAAGGCTTCCAAACTTTCCTGTGCTCAACCCTGTAATGTAGAAAGGGGCCTCTTGAAAACCTTAGCTGCTATATAGTGAACTGCTTTGATATTCCTTCTCTTCTGAAGTATTGTGAACTACCGTATACTGTTGTGCTTGGGATGCCTACAAATATCTACTACCATGGATATACTGTTCCACTCTTTTTCATGTCAGTATAAAGGGTTTCATCCTCCAAGAAAAATAATTGCTGTGTATTTTCTTTAATGTTTGTCACTTAGGAAAAGAGAAACCCTCGGTAAATGGCACGTCTTCTGATGTAATTATTCAGCAATGTAGTTTAAATCTCTAACTCATCCATTTTCCATATCCTTTTCTGACCTGATTAACATACACAATGAAAGTATTTAAATACTGTGCTTTAAAGAATGAAGTGCAGCTGTATGCTACCAAATCTAGTGAAAGACGTCTCGCTGTCCATGAAGGTTTCTCAGGTTGGTTTGCATTTTCCATTTGGCTTTGTTATCTTTGAGAGAATTCTCTCTGACTAATCATGACAGTTTAAAATGCAGTTGCAGATAGTCTGAAGGAAGAAAACAACAACTAAATCATTAGAAATGCAAATGATTTTGTGTTATTATATAATTGCAGTAAACATGTTTTTTGTTATAGAAATGTTATAAACCATTTTGTCAATTACCTCTGAGAGTTAGCAGTTGGTGTACTGAGAAGAATAAGAGGGATAGTATTTCTTTCAGATGAGTTGATTTCTGTCCTGTGGATAGGAAGTCTGTGACATCCTCCTCCCCCATAAACAATCTAACTACAACAGCCATTGTGATTATCAAGATCCTTTCACTTCAAGGTTTTTAAACCATCTCATCAAATATGCACTGAAAATAGAAACGATGAACAGCCAGTCTCTCCCTCCCTCTCCCCCTCTCTCCCTCTCCCCCTCTCTCTCTCTCTTTCTCTCCCTCTCCCTCTCCCTCCCCCTCCCTCTCTCTCCCTCTCCCTCTCATCTCCTTCCTGTTTTGCTTTCAAGTTTTGAAATCTTTGGCCATGGGGATAATGATCTTGCTCTTGGGATGGAGTCTGTCCCCTTGCTGTCAGCTTGAAAAGGCACCTAAAGATAATTTCCAAATTGAAATTTGCTTTACTGAAAGAAGAAATACAATCAAATAAGCAAACGTGCTGCCTATGACCTCTTCCAGTTTTAAGAGTCTTCCTTTCATGTAATGCCAGGTGTGTCATATTCACATTCATCATCTTTTTCCCCTTCCATTTATTAAACAAACAAAAAAGTAGTCAGTTATTTTAATCATCAACCCAAGGGAAAGATCATTTATGTTCTTCAGAGAACATGCAGCAACTGGGAATGACAGAAGGAATAAAGATAAACATAAGATGGGAAATAGAAGGAAGGAAATAGAATACCAAATCTAGAAGTAGCCTCCTGTACTGGGTTTCCCACATCACAGTGTTGGTGATGTCTGAAAGTGTTGGAAAGTCTTATGGAATTTGAATCAAGAAAGCAGTGCTGTTGATGTCTGTGCACACTGCGTAGGCATTGGATTAATTCTTGTCATTTTTCACTTACTGGAAATCTTAGGCTTTTTGTAAGAGGCAAATGCTGATTGTGGGCAAGTTTTTTAATTTGCCACACACAGATTAAAAAAAAAAAAAAAAGTGCTGGGGAAAGGTATAGGCAAGACGTATTTAAAGCACCACTGTTAAGGTGCTTAGCTTTGGTGTCTAAATGAGGATGTTAAGCTCTCTAAACTCTGTAAGTAGACGTATGAAAGCAGGCTATAAAATCATTAGAGGCATGGAATGAATAGATGGAGACTTGTTGCTGTGTTCCCCGGCACGGTAACTGGAGGGCATCAGATTAAACCAGGGTGAGGTTCAGAACAAACAAAAGGAGTGGATGGATTACAGGACAGCAGGCCTGTGATGCCGCTTGGTAAGGAACACGGGATTCAAGTCAGTCACAAAGCTAATTAAACACATTCATTTGATGCTTAAGCTTTTACATGGAAGACTGTTTTGTTAGTAAGATGAATAATGATCTCTTAAAAGAAACTGTAGGTGGCTCTGGCTATTTTTACCAGTCAGGATGAAAGAAAAAACATTTAGTGTTCCCAGTCCGAGAATTCTCAGAAAGATGGCAAAGTGTTAGCAACTTTGTGAACAGACTTTGTGTTTTGAAATTTGATTTAGTTTTGGAAGAAGGCTCCCATAAACTGGTGGTGAATAAGATTTTAAGAATCCAAATGCAGAATAATAGCTATTAGGAGTAATAGTACCTGTAGTTTTTGGTAGTGCTCTGCTCAACATCTTGGTCACCCTGCACGGACAAGTAGTTTCACTATACGTTCATTGAAATACTCTTATGGGTAAGCATGTTCTTTTCCGCAACACCTATTTTGTTCTCCAATGTGTCATTTCACGTAAGCATGAGATCAAACCAAACGTAGAAGGCAAGCTGTGACTAAGGTCTTTCCTCTGTGATTTTAATGTGGGAAAATTCACTATTAAGAAGGATATTCCTTAATGGGTACAAAAACATTATAGCTAGCGACATGCCTTATTTCGCTATTGCAAGATTTTAGGTTAATTTGGCATACAAAACTAACATATCATACCATTGTCTCCAAACTTTTCCAAAATCCCTTATAAAGCAAGGAAATGTAGCTTTGCATACAATATGTAGTGAATATAAACTATTTTCCTCCTTTTTATTTGCTTTCCTCTTTTGAAGTTGGTGCATGTAATGTGGGAAAATTCAGACTTATTTTCAGGTTTGGGTGGTTTCTCTTAATATGAAGATATGATTATCTTCTTAATGTGAAAATGTTTTAAAAATGAAACATAGTATCAAATAATTTTACAGATGAAAAGAATCAAAGAATTTCTGAATTTTGCATATTTCCCAGCTGTGGAGTTGTTGGGTGAGATGAGTGTTAAGTTCTCATAAATAAATAAATAAATAAATAAAATAGTAGGAATAAGAATCTGACAATCTGTAGGTGTACAGTCATCACTACAAAATAAATGTTTTTCTAGCCTTCAGAATACCTAAACTTTATATTTTAGGACAGTCTGTTCCATTATGACATTCTTCCTTTATTATTTTCTTCTATCTCCATTTGACTTACTGGGAGGGAGAACGGGTGGGGGAGGCTTACTGGCTTTATTTTAAGAAAATAAAGAAAACCATTTTTGGTGTTTCCTCTGCTTTATTATCTGCTATCAGATATGCAAATGTAAATTTATTTCTCATAAATCTCAGCATTTGTATTATTCAAAGCCTATTTGGGTTAGTCCTTGACATCTAACTTCATTTTACTTTTGTATCAATAGTCACCGTGGCCTGAAGTTAGGTCAACTACTGGCTAAAACGTTAGCCCATTTTAGAAATACAGGATTCCTGTCAGTGCTGATCAAGTGTACATGTAAGACTGATACACATACAAACTTACTGTGTCTGTGTTACTAAGTTATATTTTCCCCCCAAAACCAGCATGGACCAGTGTGAGCTGTGTAAGCAGCGGCCTATAGCAGGCAGGAAGTAAGCCTTTCTTACTGTAACTGGTGAATGCTGGATGGGCTATTGAACAGTTTCTTCAGACTTTTTTATATAAAAACAAATTGTAACTTCTTAGTACAAGTTTGTTCTGAACCCACCAGGGAGTAACTCAAAGCTGTATTTCCATCAGAAAAACAAGAATTAATCATTGTGATACTGGCCATATGCATTCCATCTTTATAATCCACCACCCCTTCTTTGTACAACAGAATATAGCTCGAGTGTGATAACCCTCCGACCCCAAACCACTGATATTTTCAGCTTGGAACATACATTTCAAGTGAAAAATGTTATCCAAAACCACAGCCAGCTAAAGCAGACTTGACTAAATAATGTATTACACTGGTCAAAAGCCATCCTTGTTAAAACACGCATTACTGGAAAGAAGGTGCAGTTGATACAGGACACTAGTGGAAATGTGTCAATGTCCAAAGGGTAAAACAATTTTAAAAAGCATTTAAAAATTCAGAGGAAACCTTTATCAGATTCTTTGTTTGATACAGAGGGTGAAGTCATGGACAGTGATGCAAAAGAGGCAAAAAATGTCAACAGCAGTTTCTGTCTTGTATTTGGAACAAAGCAAGAACACTTGCTGGAGGCAGATACTGAGGGAACAGAATATTCACCATTTAGACCATTCAGGACAGAAGAGGAAAAAAAAGGGGGGGAAAAATGCTAGCACTTACTGAAACCAGGATTTTTTGTAAACCACAGATTCAGAAATATGGTCAGAGACTTTAAAGGCATTAGATGAGCACTAGCGTTGTTTTTTTCATGTATCTGAGAAAACTGGGGAAACTCTTGATGGATTTTGAAGAGCAGGGAACTCTAGCTGGTAGCCACATGTCAAGCACAGGTATAATAAATGTAACAGTTATATAGAAACTATCAACAAACAATTTAAGATTTAAAATGTAAGATATGTCCATCAACATGGCTTCAGGAAAAGCAGTTTTTGGTAAACAAATCTGTTATCCATTTCAGAGACATACAAGTTTGATTAAAAAAACAAACAGCTATTTTGAGTAGTAAATCTTGTTTTTGCCAGAATTTAGTATCACATGACCTCCTAACATGAGCCATGTGGGGCAATTGCATTACGTAGAATTAACAGGGTGCATGCTAGTTCAACTCATTGACCATTTTCAAAATGCAGTTGTCAGTGAAGACCTAATAACAAGCAAGGACTTTATTAACAGAGACCCTCAGGAATTTCTTCTAGTAGTATTATTTGACATTTTTCTCAACACTTTAAATGCCAAAATCTTCATGGATAAGGTTTGGTAATGAAACTGAGACTGATGATTTAGAAGATAATGAGGGCATGTTATAGTTGTTAAATGATATGAACAACTTTGTCAGAATCCAGATAAATGCATTATAAAATCCACCAAAAACAAACAAAAATGGGATCAGGGAGGGAATGCAGGTTAATATTGCAGCATGAAAATTTTTTTGTGAGGTAGAAACAGGACTAAGGCACAGTGAAGGCACCAGCATGAACATGAAGTGTCTGTGGAGTTTTGTGGGTTGAAAGGTTAATATAAGTCTTTGATATTCAAAAAGGGATTATAATCTAAAATAAGGAAGTGCTCTTTTGTCTTGGTTAAAAACACTACAAATCTGCAATGTTAATTCTCATTTTAACAATCCCCAAAGGACTTCCAGATAGCAAAAAAGGATGTTGCAGAAATGAACTACTTTCAGTGTGAAGTTCGGACTTCAATACACAATATAGATTCAGTACAATGGTGTTTTTCTGACCATGTTTGGTATGCTGACAGGATCAAATCCCACACAAGCACAACTGATGTTCTACTTGAAACAAGGAAAAAGGGATTAGGAGATGCAAGCTTGCACCCGTTTGGTCTAATAACAAAATCAAACAGGAATCCTCTACGAAGAGTCAAGTTCTCTTTAATTGTGAGGCTGTTCTATGAAAGGTTGAGGAGCACCTTCCACCAGGAGAAATGTAAGCTCCCAATGATCATTTGAAAGAGCACAGTGTAAGTATTTGTCTTTATTGACTGATTCTACTTAAGGCCGTCTGTAAAAGTTGAGGGTTAAAACATAATATGTGTTTAGTGTTGCCCACTCACTAATTCTGGAAGCGTGCTGATTTTAGGTAGCTTCCTGCTTAAATTGACAACTATTTGCATCCCATTTGGAGGTGTCATACTCTGTACTTTACGCTTAGGCTCTATCTACTGGTACCATATTATGAGGGAAAGAATGTCTTCTAATGGATGGGTAGTTTTGCAAAGGTGCTGTAGGTTCTGATGGCTAGATGCTGACATAGCCTTGTGCTTGAAATAGAAATTTCATAAGGCACTGGAACAAATCATTTGGAGAAGTGAGCTCATTGTTTGAAGGCTTTAAAATGAGATTTAGGTATCTTAGAATGCTCTCATCTAAATTCTCCAGCAGAATTTGTGATGTTTGTGCACAAAGTTGCAGCGATGATTTGTAGCTGCAGCTTATGATGATTTTTCTTTTACTTGCTGTCTGTACATTCTTGCGTTGTAAGATTATTGCAGTAATTTGTATGGAGGAATATAACAGTATCAGTAATCATGAGTATTTCCAGTTGATGTATGGATGGTCATGCCTGCAGTACTTAGTTTAGAATGGTGTTAGGAAGAAGGATCATTCTTTCTGACATAGCTGTTTTGTGGCCACAGTTCAATCACAGCAGCTCTTTGAGCCTACAGACTTCTGGGGTCAAATACGCACACGATTTGTGGGAAAGAAATTGTGATTAGAAACAGAGCCCCTAAAGTGCACCTAAAGGATCTCTAAACACCACTGATGTGTTCCAGGCTTGGAAATAGCACTTGCCTCCATCAGGGCCCAATTTACAGCTTTTGGGGGTTTATTATAACCTTTGCCTTCTCATGGTAATCTTCCTCTTTCTTGCAGCATTAATAAAATACCTATTTCATTTAACTGCTCAGGCATGTGGCTAGCAGGAATTCTCAGTGGAGAAGAATCTGAAGCTTCCCAAGTGCTTCCAGTATATTTGACATGCTAGCACTATCTGCTGAGTTATGTTCTATATAATTTTTGAATCATGTTCCACAGCACTCAGCAATATCTGCCACCGATATTGCATCCACATCACAGTTATCACTGACTTCAAACCAGTATTATTTAGGTAAGTTTCTTTGAGAAATTCAACTGAAAAGCTCCAAAAGATTCACCCTGTAGCAAAGCTTCATCTTCTACTGATGAGTCATTATTTTTTATGAAACTTTAATGAACAACACCAAGTACATGTAAGTTACAATGAGTCTACAAAAGAACATAGTATTATTTTTTTTCCTGCTTTCATCCAAAACGTTTCTGACTTCTGAGGACAGGCTTTTTCTTTCTTAATCTAACTGAACAAAAATAGGTTTTACAAAGAGATTTCAAAATTACTTCCACTGTATGTTAATGTCAACAAAATTGCTTGAAAAAGCAATCATTTAAAACACAATTGCTTTTAACAGCACAGCTCATGCATAGCATGTAACCATCAGTTAGCTTTAAAGATGTTCAAACAGTTAGAAGTTGGAAATGGAAATTATCTGTTTAGGCCACATTTGCTTTCTCTGTGCATAAATCTTCACCTTTAGTGCCTTTAACTGCAATTTTTCTGCTTCTTGGGAGATTTTTACCATAGCCATTTTGTGTGCCAGCCTTTCTGTGTTTCTAAATTTACAGCATTTTTGGCGGGTGGGGGGAGTGTTGTGAACAGCTGAGAGCATTTGGCTTTCACCCTTACCCACCACCCTCTGCACACTCCCCAGCAGTAATGGGCTCCTGATTTCTCTGCTACACCACTATCCCTGTTTGGCAAGTTGTCTTTACAACAAAGGAGAAAATGAAAATGTAAGTTTGTGGCATATTTTAAATTTGGTGGAGATTATTTTCCTTGTTCATATGTATAATTTCTGGTAGCTTTCCTTGGTCCCATATTTATGTCTCTAACTACTGCTCTCTTAAAACTCACAGAGAAAGTTGCAATGCTCCATAAGTTGTATGTGAAATACTGTTTTCATTTTTTGAGTTGATTCATAGGTACTATATTCTTTGTCAAAGAACAGGGGATTTAGAGAAAGATGCAGGGTCTAATTCTTGCTGATGTCAGAGGACTTCTAACAGTAGTAGCAAATCCTGACTTTTCTAGGTACAGGCCTTGGTAATAAGAGATTACTTACAGTGAGCTGTTCACACAAGAGCGAACTGAGTTCAAGTATATTGCAGGTTGCAATGTCAGGTGGGCATAGCTGAGCCAGATTAACGCAATAGCAATTGGAGTTCAAGCGCAGCAGCATTAGGCTTGAGGCAGGCTACTTTGTAGCCTGAAGTTTTGAAGTGGTCCCTCCAAAGTTGGTGGAACTGTTTTTATGATTAACATAGTGGTTAGCACATCGTGATTATTCTGGCTGAAACATGGAAGCGTTGCTATTGCCTCAAGCAAGCAGTCCAAGAGTCCAAGCACAACAAACTTAGCACATGGTTAATGGCAAGAGGGAAAAGGTGATTTCTCATCACAGTTGTGTTCTTGCTCAGGCCCAGACATCAGTGAGAGCAGCTCCCCCAGCTTCAGACAGTCACCACGTGTTGTATGAGCCTTGTAGAACTGAGTGTGCTGGGATCATGCCCTTCCTGCAGTGGGGAGTGGTATGGGATGAATGGGCTTCGTTTGTCTCTGCTGGCTTTGTCACTGGAGCTTCTGTCACCCTGGAGAGCTGTCAGCACCCAAATCTGGAGGAGGCTGTGGGCTTTGTTGCTTTGCATTGCTGATCCACCTGGTGGAGTATTTAAACAGTGAATTATTTCATTTTCTGCATTAACTCAGTCTCCAATTTAAAATCATTCCTGAGCTGGTGTCAGCTCTGGAGCTGAGAGTGCTGCTCTGTCACTGGGGCAAGCTGGTGAGAACAGCCCTTCTGAGATATTCCAGGTTTCTTTTGCTAGCTGGAAGTTTCTTAGCTCTTAAAGGTATTTTACCTTTACTGTGCACCTAAAATAATATAGATATGTTAATTTAAGGGTGCTACCAAAGATATCATACTTTTTATATTAGAAATGACAAAAGCAAGCAGTCTGAACGTAATGCTCTATGCTGTGTGGTTATACTTAATGTAACATACTGAGGTTATCAGCTCTTGCTTGGCTTTTGACAACAACTAGATTAATTAGTGTAATGGTGCTGTGTTGGAGGATCTACAAATGATTTGGGCTGTGGAAAGTACATGCTATTTGTATGAGTACTGGGATTAGGAAGACAGTACCAGAATGGCTAATAGGAAGCTAAGACACGAGATTTTGGGCAAGTCCCCTTTAGCATTTTAGTCCTTTTTCCTATCCATCCAACACAGTTAGAGATCTGATACAGCCGTGGTGTTTCTGAACGTCTCACTAAATATTTTGAAGAAGTGCCCTGTGAAGATGGAATGCTCCAAGTGTAAAAGGGAGCTCCAAAACAGCTGAAAATGACTGGGGACATGCCTCAGGCTCCCAGGCCTTGTTTTTAAATGAAAAATGTAGAGCAAGACTCCCAGATATCCTTTTCTTTCATGTTCCATGCTTAGGGCCATAGCAACTAAAAAGCCTTGCTGCACTGAGGCTTGAGATAAGCTGAGGGAATATTTAATAAGCCAGTATGCAGAGATCACTGGGAATAGGTAGGAGTTTGAAAGCTCCGGTTTATAAAAGTAACCAGGAAATTGTGCTGGTAGCTAAAAGATCAAACATTCAACTTATCAAAGGTTATGTTTGAAGTTTTGGGAAACAAAATAAAGAAGTTCCCTGTTCTATTTATTCCTTGTTCTAAAATACGCCTTCTGTGGCATATTTTCTTTGGCCATTACACTTTCCATAGTTACAGCTGATTTTTCTTGGGGTAATTTTTAGCAGTGATGCATCATACAAGATGATTCCACAGTAAATGTTCTGCAAGCAGTGTGTTAAATCGATTTCTTGTCCCTACTTGAGGTTGATTAAATGTAAATTTCAGGTCTTGATCTAGTAGTTGCTGGCTTCATGCCCTGGCCGAGGGCAGCGTGTTTCTTCTAAAACACACTTCAGCTGAAAGCACCAGTCCTTTCTTAATCCCCTCTATTCATGCTGAGAAAAATATTTTTGTTGCTGGAGCAAGGCAGCAACTTTATTGCATCATAGGTTTTTCCCATTGGTATATAGCACTTCACAATTCTGTGTCTTAAACCAGCTTTAATGCTGTATTGCTGATCAGGCTTCAAGTAATTTTACAGGCAAGAATTATAGCAGAATTGATGAAAATAAATTATTTATTCTTCCTCATTTTTGGCAATTTTGAGTAAATAGCTTTTTCCCATTTGAGGGAAGCATTAAAAACATAAATCTATAGAGAATGAGACTTTTATGTTATTTCTTGTGAAAATCACATTCATTTGAGAAAGAATAGAAAATTTTCTTTGAAGCAGAACCAAAACCAGTGAAAAACAGGGCTATTTCTACTCAGCAAAATGCCAAACATTTCCCTGTTTATTTATAGGTCAGGTCTGAAGAAGACATGGAAACTATGGAACTTTCCTCTGGCTAAATCCCTAATTTTTCCAGCACTTAAGCTCTGCTTGCCTGTCTGCACTGTGAATAGTCTTATTGATTTCAGTGGGATTATTTATAGTACCTAAAGTTAAATCATGAGTGAGCTTTGCAGGATTGGGAACTTCAGAGGCAACTGGCAGATTTAAGCACATTATTCCAAAATGCATGGAGGAGTCCTCCGTGTTATGCTAAGTGTGCTTTACAACACAAAACTAATCTCCTAATCTCTGTTCATCCTCATTTCAGTAAGTGCAAAGTCATTCCCTGAATCAAGTAGAGTCTTTGGCTTTTTTATTCCTTCATCCTTAATTATTATGTAACCTTCAGTGCAGGGTTTACAGAATAGGTCCAGTGTATGAATTGGATTAGTCCTCCTGAAACCTGTGTAGTTACAACTGCTTACAGTGAGTAAGGATCTGGCCCATAAACTTCACTGGAAAGCTTTCTGTTGTATGGCAATATAATTAGACTGAAAGAGTTATTGTCAAGGGCTGTTACCACCTGAAAATGGATACTCACCAGAGTGTCGTTAGTGTAATAGCAAAGTCACTTCTCGAGGGCACTGAAAATCAAAGCACTCTGTGCCATTTGCATTGCTCAATAGGACCATTAATACCTTGTTTGCTTCCTATGTGACTCGTGTAGTAAAACTGGCCTGTTAACTATAACGTACATGTTTTCCTAACCAAAAAAATGGAACTGGCTTCTCTGGCAACAGATGATGTCCACCTAGTGAGACAAATGTTCATGTCTTTTGATAAACAGAACAGCTTTTCAACACATAGTGAGGAGTTTCCAAAAACACATAAACAACAAAACAATTTGGATTTGTAGATAAAAAGAAACACCACCTATACTGAATAAGCTAGAGAAAGATGAGCTTATAGCATTTCATACAGTTCATCATGTAAAGGAGCCCAAAGTCTCACAGAGATGGGAAGAGGCTGCCTGGCTTCAGCAGTGCCTTGGCCAGCCCCCGTTATCCTAAAGGTGCGCAGGCTGTCGTGGGGAAAGGAACCGTCATGCATACAATATTCAGGCATGCACAAGATCCCAGTCCTGTTGTCCCCGTGGGCAGTCCCACTCACGATCAAATGCATGAAGACATGAAGCCGGCCTTCAGATAAGTGTTGACATCCTGGCAGCAGCTGCAGGCTTGCTGGTGATGCACAGACAAATCCCAAACACACCCAGTGAAGTGAGAGGCACCCCGCCTCAGACGGGTGAAATGTCTCCTGCAGCCGTGCGGCCTGCCACCAAGCCGTGTGTGGTGGCAGTGAGGAGAGCAAACAGAGGGAGCAGCTCCTCTCCCTGCCCCGTGTTTCTGGGACCTGTGAGCATCCCCTTTGTCCGCTCTCGCAGGCAGGGTCACAGACCACCGGTCACTGACAGGTGCTGCTTGCCCTGGTCGGCAGAAAAGGCAGTGCTGAGGGTGGTGGAGACACCTCTGACCTGACCCATCTGGCTGCTGAGGTAAGGGCAGGGTAATCCCCGTGCTTTGAAAGGCCCCCTGGGTCTTTTACAGGCCTTAGGAGATGTGTGGAAACAAGGTTTCCTTACGGCTGCAGGCTTGCCTGGTAAGATTCATGTTGCTCCTGGCAAGAAATATTGCTAACACTTCCCCCAGATCTGAGTAGGACTTCATTATCAGTTGGTAAAGATGAGAAGGTGTTTTCTCGTGTTAGGTCGTGTCAGGCCCTGCTACAAGGCAGACAATCACCGTCAGCTCCGATGTAGCCGCGGTTAGCTGACCTGCACAGAGGGCGTGAGGCTCTTGTGGCTCGGCGTGGGTGAGGAGCCTGCACACCCGGGCATCCCTCCTCTGCCCGGGGACTGTGCGCAGCTATCGCCGCAGCCCCCAGCACGGCTTTTCTCAGGCAGGGTGTACAGGCCTCCCAGCGGCACAGCAGCAGCTGGAGGAATACTACAGCAGCCAGGTCTGTGGCTTTCTGTACAGATACGACTAGTGTTGCAAAACATCTCATTTTACATGCACAAAATGTCTTTTCCTTGTACTTAAAATAGTAGCTTAAGTATTAAGGCAGCTGTTTGACATCTGTTGTGCATATGAATGCAAACACTGGTCTTTAAAAGTAATTTTTACTAACCTGGTCACCATTTCAGAATTCCCTTGATGTGTCATCAGGGTGATGCATCCAATGCCATCAGCACACCATGTTTCAAAACAAATTATAAAATGATGCTGGTGTGAAGCCTAAGGTATGCTTTATTTAGAACCAGCTTTTATCTGAGAGAAAGGTTTTTCTCTCTAACAGCAGAGAATATTTACACTGAATAAAAATAATTGTGCCTCTGAAAGTTATCTGGCCAAATTAATACTGTCAGTTTCTAGGAAGCTGTGTCAGGAAATTTTTTGTTTCATGTTTCTCCATGCTAAGCTCTAATACCATTTTGTCCTACTTTGTGTTTATGCTTTTGCAATGCTTATAATTTGACCACTGAGGGCTAATCTGGTGCATAATGTATAAAGTGAAAATATTTTCATGCTATCTTAATTTGAATTCTAAAATAGATGTTGAGCTTGCTAAATCATGGCCTATTAGTAGTTCTGTATTTGTCACGTATGAGTTGGAACCTTTTATTTAAGATACCCTAATCTCCTAATGCAACTGTTTGTAGTATTTAATCACAGATTACTTCTTCCAAGAGCCATAAGGAATCAAATATATGAGATATGTATGCTGCCTTAAAATACAGGAAAGGTATGGCACTGAGATGAATGATAGGAACAGATTTATTTTATGCAACAAAATGATCAAAGGGAAGCTTCTGGTAAAGTATCAGTTGATAGAAATTTGTGCTGAGCTAAAAAAAAATCTGCACATTTGTGAAGTCTACAAAGAACCACTTTTAAATGTGAATTAATCTAGTACTAGTAATCATAAAACCTAAAACTGGGTAGAAAAAAAAAAAAGAGGCTATATTAGGATGTCAGACGCCAAAGTGGGGAGAAGATGAAATGTTTTCTTCGCTGTTGGATTATAAAAGCGAAAGTTGGTAGTCAACTGACTGAATGATAAGATATTATCATTAGGGGTAATGATGGCACAAAATCCTACCGCCCATTTTGCGCATCCTCCTGGTTGGGAGTGTAAGTGCTCAAAACTTTGCAAGAATACAAAATATTTCTCAAAACAAAAGTCCCCAGTTTTCTCTCATCCATTGGGTACGTAACTGGTTACTAATGCAAAAAAAGGCTTGAAAACATGATTTAGTCTGCAAATCCTGAGGAACCTTATGCTATGTATTTATTCAGGAGAATTGGAATACTTTCAGAGGCAGAGACCTGTGACATTACTAATACTACTAATTAAATCTTCCTGCCAGGAAGGTTCTCAAAACTAATTTAGAAGGACCTCTAGGATCTGCTAGCACCGCGCCTGCCCACGTAGCTGTGCCAGGATGGGTACTCACTGGTGGCTGTGTTACCCTGTACTCGTTTAGCAAGGACTGCAGGATCCAACACCTGTCTGAGTCATCATTTTCTCTCTACCTAGCCTGACCTGTACAAATTAGAAATGGATATATTGGTATTAAACCTTTTAAAAATACAACCCTTCTAATGATTTTCTGATGTATTAATGAGAACATGGAGGTACGAGAGAGATTTCATAACTTTAATAAGACTTCCTGGGCATTTATGTGCTTCAGTAAAATAGCCATCTTATTTCAGCAATTTCTGCTCGCGTTACTTTCCTCAGCTAACACTGAAGGCGTTTATTTTTATGAGAAAGTAAAATAAATGGGCTAATGTGAGCTGAGACAGAGCTCCGTATTCCCCAAAGGCCTCTGTTTCAGATCCCCCGCTATGGGCACGGCCGCGGGGGCTCGCCAGCCTCCCTGCTCCTCGCTCTGGAGCCTGCTGAGGAGCCGCGTCCATCCCTGTCAGCGCCGACACTGCTGCCTGCTGCCCTCCCTCGCCTCCTCGCGTTGCTGTAGTTCCAGGTAATCTGCCGTGCCCGAGGGGCCTCCCATGTAATCTCAGTAGCTGCTCCGTTACCTTTTTTTTTTTTTTCTTCCGTGGCACAGTGATCCTTTCCATGAACGCCCACAGCCTGCTATTTGTTTTCAAAGTCACAAGGATCTGATAGCCTAAAAGTGCCGACGTTGCAGTTTCCTGTTTTGGAACAGTCTCCTGACTGCTTTTTCTGCTTTTAACTGTACCATGGGGAACACCTTGCAGCTTGATGTGGCCATCATGCTATAATAATATATATTTCATTAAATCACTATTTTTACTGCTTGTATTAGCTTTCATTTAATTTATTATTTCTGAGAGAGAGCAAATGCAAATAATGCATTTTTCTCAGGGGGAAAAAAAACAGTTATATGGTGGGAAGAGGGATCTGGGGCTTGTGTCAGACTGAAAAAGAACACTTTGAGTACTTTTGACCCTCTAGTGAGGAACTGCAGAAAGAATAAAAGTCAAGATTTTCTGTGCGCTGGGTGTTTATGTGCTTAACAGTATTCGGCTTCATAAGCTGTAACAGAAACTTCTTTTGGTAGGTCTTTCATCTCTATAAACAGCTTACTGCAGCCATCACAGTTAATTTGATTAGTGGCACTCAGATGTAAACCCAGTGAACAAGCAGCTTAAAAGCACTTTTGCAACTAGCGACTATATTGGGAATTCTAATCTTTGTTGGAGCCGCACAGGAGGACAGCTACTTCTCTCACATTTCTGAACGTTTCTAAACTATTTTGAACACTAATGTGCTGCAGGAATGACATATAAAGGGTGAGAAAGATTATCACCTGACAAAGCTTTCTTGAGTTAGGTCACTGGAGGCTGTTTCATTTAACAGTTGTTCTTTTTTTCTATGTGCTAAAAATCAAGCTTTTCATCTCCACTCTTGCGTAAGACAGGGCGGTATTTCTTGATGTGTGAACACAGAAGATGCTTGACTGTGGTGTCAGAGAAGGAAGGGTAATACCTTTCTCATTAGGGGAGGCTTTTGGTATACAAGGATTTTAGCATCAGTTTTGTGTTTGACGTGCAGGTGGCAAAGGCAAGTGCTGGTACCTGGGCGAGGATATACTTCCCCTCTCTACTCCATTGGGGAGGCACAGTTATGAAAATAAAATCAAAGGCTGTACCTCGTCATATCTCACTACAGCAAAACTTAATGGAATTAGCTCTTATCATAATATTTCCACTGATATCAAATAATAGTGTAAGGTTTTGATAATCACTGGTTTAGTGTGTCTGCTAAAATGATCAATAGTGAAACAGTTAAAGTGAAGGTATTTAAGCACTGCCACTTGCTTTTACAGTTAAGTCCTGCTGAGATAAATTCAAGCTGCTAGCATGAGTTGATTTCAAAAGGGAAAATATATTTAAATCAGTTTAACTTCATTGACTCAGCAAATTTTGGGAAAGAGAAAACTACGCAGCAGTTGATGTGATGAAACAATCATGTCATCCCTGTGAGATGTGAATTACAGATGCTGCACAGGACAGGCTCTTGGTCCAAACAGGTTTAATATGCAGTGAGATGTCTTCCAGGGACCATGCGTATCTGAGAATGGATACATGCTATGGCATTATAGGTGCCTTCGTATCTGATCAATAATTTTGATCTGGAAGTTTTCTGTTGTTTTTGTATAATATGTCCTTTCCCTAATTATTTAGAGTTGACTTTCAAATGTTACGCATTTGATTACAGACCTATTCGTACTCACAGTCTCATATCACAATAAGCATACACTCTCCTTTCAATTTAATATTGACCAAGCCAGTTAATATACTCAAAAGTTATGGCAAGCTTTCTTCTGATAGTATGAAGACGGTATGGTTGTATAAAATGGTCATTTAAGCCTTCCTTTCACTAGCACTGTAGTGTAAGCCCAGGCCACCAGCAAAAGTAGGAGTCTTGTCCTTGACAACTGTTTTTCCCCCTACCAAGAAAACCGTCTGGATCAATGTATTTTGTCTGAATATATGTAGGATACCTTATCTAAAGATATTCAGGGTACATATGAAATATGTTTAAGATATATTTGTCTATGTGTTTTAGATAAACAGGAGCTTTGAAAATTCCAGCTGATTCACATGCAACGTGCTAGCAGCAGTCAAATGACAAAGTCACTACAAAACTGAATAGAGTTTATTGAACAAAATATTCAAACTCTCAGGTCAGCTACACTCTATTGTCTGTCTAGCAATAGCATGAACCATCCCACCACTCTCTGGGAAAATGTGGGAAAGTAGGAGAGTCTGGAAGGGTAAAAAGTTGAGATTGGGTAAACCATGGTGGGATGAGGCTTTCAGAACTGGCCATGTCTTTTGAAGAGTGCCCAGTTCTATTGAAGCATATGTGGATTTACGCTGGTTTATTATATTGTAGTGAAACAAACCATTCAGTCCCAGAATCAATCTGAAGTTAAACAAAGACAGATTGTTGCATTATATTGGCCAATAATGGCTACTGTATGTATTTGGATTTTGCTATTCAGCTCAGTTTCAGGGGCCTGAACAAATGAGAGGGAAGTAATGTAAAACTGCATGGCTCAAAGGACCGCTTAATAGGATACAGAGCCTCTTATCTCTAAGTAGTCTGTGTGGGCTTAACAGGGCCCAAATGTTGTGACAAACACTTATGCAGACACCAGAGTACAGTGTCCTGATTTTTTTTTTTTTAAAGAGCTACATACTCCAGTCCTACCGACATCAATGGAACAGTGAAAGTCTCAGCTTCTTATAAATGCCTTAGTGTGCACTGGAAAAACTAATTTAGATTGCCAGTTTTCAACTCACAGACTTATAAAGCTCTCACATAAGAAGATAACAATTTATATTTTAGTCAGTGCTAACATTCACAAGAATCTCCTTAGTACCAAAAGGATTCTTGATTGTTTGGGCAATTAGCCTCTTTCCAAACTGCTTCACATTGTTGGCACAAGTAGGTGGTTCTGCTTCTTGGGAGAAGACATAACCATTTCAGTGTAATCCAGGTTTCACCTATGTCGTTTGCTGTCTGTGTATGTTAGCGATGCTAGCAGCTGCAAAAGTGGGGAGATCCCGAAAGGGAGGAGTCAAAAGGTCCTATGAGATTTGAAGGCGCACTCAAGTACGTGGCCGTGTGTTTGCAGAGTGCTTATATCCTTTTGGAAATCCTACAGCTAACTCTTCTTGTTGCCCGTCATCTGCTGAGTACAGAAGTGGGTATGGTGGGGAATGGACAGACTGACTTTGTACTATTGGACTCACTGACAGCATCAGAGGAGAGGTTAAATTTCAGAAGTTTTTAAGACCTGGCTTGTCTTTCTGCTCATACTGGGGATTCTTGGGGTCCTTGTTAAGGCACAAAGTGCAGCATTGCCAATGTCCATACTTCACTTACTAGTAAGAGAGAAGTTTTATTTCCAGGACTGTCAGTCTGAGTCCTTTCATGGGTGGTGACTGACCACAGAAACATTTAGGATGAAATAAAATGGTTGCCATGAACAGCATTAGCAAGCTTAACTGAACGCTGCTGCTGTTGAAGAGAGATGCCTTCAGATACCAGTTTTTCATGACTTCAAAAACTCTTTCATCGGAACAACGAAAAAATGCTGTATTGAAATATACCTGACTCTGCTTACGTAATCTATCCACCTATCATAATTATGTATTGTAAAATTCAGGTTCAGCAGGTTCAGCATACTGCAAGTAGATTCCTGCTTGCAAGTAAATTGTGTATGTTTAGAAAGTTAGAAGTAGAGAGAAAGAAGAACATATTGAAAAGGAAGATATCTCCAAACATTTTCCTGGGAGAGGATTTCATGGTTGTTCTGTAAATGTCGCAGAAAAAACTGATTCCCTGTCTTAAGCTGCCTAGAGAGTGCATTCTTCAGAAAAATTTTGGTACTTTAAAACTAAGTTCTAGGATGGTACAAGCCAGCAAATCCAGGCAGCAAGCACATCTAAGAAAACATTTTTTTTCTAATCACAGAAAACCTGAAGCTAATGCAGTGAGTATAAAAAGACACTTCTTCCTTTGCATTTATATACTGTAGAAAACCATTATACTGAACAGACAAAATATCTGACACCAGCCTCTTGATCTCTGTCCCACAAACCAACAATGGTATCCATTCATTACTTCACCTAATACCTCTTTCTACACTGTTTAATGGGAACTCTTCTCTGATTGCAGCGTACTTCAATCAAAAGTTTTAAAAAGCACCTGCTTCAATACTTTGCTGCTTTACAATCAACCACAAAACCTTTCAAAAGTTCTCCCTATAGACATTTATATATATGTACTATCTATATGTATGTGTATATATGTACATACATGCATATAACATCTGCCCCCTGTGCTGCACTCACAGTCTGTTGACCTACTTTGCATTTATGAATGATGGGAATTCTGCATATGGCAGGGGTAAAATATGAGATTTTCTGTCACCTGGCAGAGCTGTTTTCGTGAAAGGTGCGGTCTCTCAGATTGCAGGCAGAGTTTAGAAAATGCTGTAAATTTGAAGAGCTGGTAAATACCCATTTCTTGAGCAGAAGTTTTTACTTTTTATTTTCCCTTCTTTCTGTTATCTGTTTTTAATTCTTTCTGTTTCTTATAGAATGTCTCTATGTTCTGTTTGGGTTCTGTAGTTCCTAAATCATTACATGTATCTGTATCTATGGTCATGCATCACTGTCGTGTCTGATTTGCAGGGAAAAAGTAAAGGTGGTATTTTTGGTTTTAATTTTTTTATGAGCAAACTATTTCTATACTCTTACTGGTTCAATTTGGGAATGTATAAATATAAGGCTAATAAGCTTAACAAACCTGCAGGGTGTCCTTCTGTATAAGGAGAAACTTTAGTAGTTACGAAGTTATGGAAGTACATGTCATCATATACTGGCCCACTGTGCTTTTTCGATGTGAAAAGAAAGGATTTGTTTTCGAATCTCAGGCTGGCCACTGCAGAGCACTCAGAAGGCAGCCCCAGAGCCACCAGGCTGCTGCCCCCTTCCCACCTGAGCAGCCTGCGGTCTGGGGCAGCTCAGTTACCAAACCACCTGCAGATGCGGTGGTAAACTAGCTTTGTCTTCTGCAAACGCAACCCGGAATGTAAATGGTCTGCAGAGCCTAGCACATAATGCCCGGAGGCAAGTAGACTGATTTTGATGATAATCTGGGGAGTGCCCTATTTGATTTACCTGTTCAATAGCAGTAGTTAAGGAGAGTCAAGCCCAGATGGAAGTGTAATTCAGTGCTGCATTGCTTTTAGTGAAAGCTGAAACAATATCCACCTGTTGCAGAGCATACCTGAGCATTTCCAGTTGTTATTTCTGCTCCGTTTAAGGAGCTAATACTGTGCTTGAGGGAATGGATTAATCATGCATAAAGCAATACTGGAATTTGGTTAGTAGCGGGTTAGTTCTTGTTCATAGCAGATGCTCTTTATAGCAGGGAGGTTTGGAAGGGGAATTCACAGTTAACAAAGCACTCTCCAGTTGTTGCAATTGTTCTTTTTTTCTTTCTTTCTACCAGGCGCGCTAGTCAATCTGTATGATAGTCATGCAGGAGTACAGCATGACTAATGTGCTTCTGAGAGACTTCTCCTTTCAGAACGGTGGTGTGCAGAGCAGTGGCTGATGTTGCAGCGAGGGCCCTTCCCTCGGCTCCGGGTGACAGGTCTTGTCCGAGCCCCCTCCTGTGCCATGTGGAAATCGGCCTGACGTGGCCGATGCCGGGGAGGGTTACGTGAAACTCGGGGCTCTGTGCTTCCTGGCTTCCTCTTTTTTTTTTTTTTTTCCGCTAAAACAAAACCAAACCCAGATACCATTTCATTTATATAGTGCTGTCACTAGTCTCATCACCTCTAGCAAATGGGTAGGAATAGGAGCATTTGAAGCGATGTTTTATGCACAGGTTGAATTTTGGATTTCCCGTGGAAGTAAAAGGGTAACTTCCCTCAGCCGCAGCTGGCCAGGAGAGCTGCTGTCACCAACTCATCTCCTCTGTAATGACCCTTCTCTTTCTGAAGTTGTGCTTGTTTTTATGCCCAGCTTCCACAGTAATTTTTATTGTTAATTTTATGTAGCAGTGAGCAGGGAAGTTTTTGTTTACATAGCATGAGACTTAGAAGCCATTGTGGTGTTGATCATCCGTGACACTCATTTCACATCTCATCTGTTATATGAGTGAAATGTGAAAATAATTATGTTTTTCTAGCATATCAGGGATAAAATGGCTTACAACCAACAGGAATGGCTGAGGTTATTTTCAGTCTTCTGTGTCAGTGTCATTTAACAGCCAAAGACTGGAACCACTTTCCTCTTCTCATAGCTTTACAGTAGTAGTAAGTCCCAAAGCTACACAACTACTACAGCTCACAAACCCATTGTGGGTCTTAAGATACTAGCCTCAGTGGCAGGTTTTTCTTTTAATTATTATTTTTATTTAATATAGCATTCACAGGCAGATTGAGTATTTTTGGATTGCTGGCATTGCAAGTAATCACAATTGGGCAAATTTTGTTATCCAAGCATGAGTAAGGTGCTGGGTGCCATACCTTCAATTCACCATGAGCAACAGTTTGTACTTGATCTCTAGCGAGTAAAGATGCTTGATTGGAAGCAAATTATGTTTCTTTCATTTTGCACTAGGAAAAGGTAAATATTTGGAAGGAAGGGAAAAGACAAGACTGTGCTGTCCCCTATGGAGTATAGCATCAAATTACAGCCAACAGGCTGTTTAAAGATTCAGGAAAGAAATGAACTCGTACTACAAAAACTCATAAGAAAGTCACTGTCCTGTCAGGGCGGAGTCTAAGAATGGTAAAGTTAGGTAGTAAGTAATTTCCTAAGGAGTATTTGTGAGTTGTGCTTCGAAATGAGGCAGAGACCTAGGATTTTTTTTTTTTTTTTGGCATCTTCTTGAGAGCAGAATGGGTTTTAATTCTGACATGACTTCCATTGTGAACATAGTCATTATAACTCTCTTGATTATAACTCTGAAAAAGATTAGTTCCTTATGGCAATGCTTTGGTGAAGTTTGCGCTGTAGTTTGAAAAGTCTGTGAGAGAATTTTATGTTCTACTTTATAGGCTTCGGATTACATATCTGGTGCAAGTGTCATAGTGAATATTACGAGAACCAATTTGGTTGCATACCTAAACACATTTAAACCAGAGAGCTCCGGGCTTGCCTTTATGTCTTTATATGTACATATATATGTATATATATTATACATCAAAGGGACACAACAGTCGTGCTATGAACCAAGAAAATTCACAATTACAGAGGAAAAATTAACATGTACTCAGCAAAACCACAGTGCAACTCATTAGAAATTAATTAAGGAACTCACTGTGAAATCCTTATAAAGACAAAAATCCCACTGGTCCGAATTCACTGCTAGCCTAGAAGAGTCTAGCTTCATGCAAGTTGAATTTATCTCAAGACTTAGATGTTGGAAGACAGTGGGAGTTTTACATGAGCAAGGATTACAGTATAAAGCACTAAACTTGAGCAGGAGAGATTTCTTCTCTCATTTTGGGAGGTAATTACCAGTATTTATTCCTTTTAAAGTTGAAGAGATAAGGTCAGATTTTTTTGTTAAAATATATGGTAAAGTAGGATGCAAAAATCATTACCCTATAAGGGCTTGGATTAGTCCTGGTCTCTGTCCATTATTTATAGACAAGTTAGGCCATCACCACAAACTCAGTTTAAAAAAAAAAAAAAAGAGAGAGATCTGTCTCTTTTTTTTCGCATTCAAGTGACCCGTGTCCAATGACTTTCTAGGAACATCAGCCAATGAATCAAGGTCTGAATTCTGTCTGCTGTAACATCCATGTAACTATGTGAACCAAGGTCAAATTGTACTGGTAAGAACACACACACGGCTTGACTCTTGTCTGTATTAAATCTGTGCTTCTAAAATGTTGATGTTAAGATGTGAAGATATCTGTTGATATCTGCATACAATTCATCTAAGACTCACAAATTTTGTTATCGTGGTTAAGAACAATTTATTAAAAGAAAGACTGACCTGAAGCATATACTAGGGAAAAAAGAATAGGAAGGCAGTGAAGGAGCTTTATGGAACTTGTATGACAGATTCACAAATTGTTTCAGACATTCAAACGTATCAATGCAGCTAACTGGAGTTATGTGAGGGTCATGTTGGACTTAGTATCTCCAGTTGTATATGATAGTATATCCAAATTATATTTTTATATGGCATTAGTCATTGCTAAAGAAGACAGTGATTGAGTGGAGCAGTTAAATAAGAAGGCAGAAGCATCACCTGGAGCCTGTCTTCTTCAGTTGCATTTGAAATCTCATCTCCTTGATGTTCGCAGACGTTTACTTCTTTCTAGCTGATGTGTTCATCCTAAGGTCAAAAGAAACACTTCCTTATGATTTTTCTTCCTTACCTCTCCCTGAAGATTACGAGTGGCTCTATAGAAGCTGTTCAAACATGGAAATCCTAGTAATCTGACTTACTGATGAAAACCAAGGTGTCCTCACATCCCATTGCTTGTTCCATGTAAGACATTTGTTTAGGATTTATAGGCATCTGACAATCTGGTAGGAGTAGTAAATCTGGAATCCTAGACAAATGGTCTTATGCATTTTTGGGGAACACACCTGACTTTTATTCATATACTGAGCACTTAAGTGCTCATGTGTTGAATCAGATTCAGACCTGATGCACTGACCTTACAGCACCTGCACTGCAGGACACCCATGACTATATGAGAGATGGATGCGTGCAGAGCCATGGTATGTGATGGGACTGCAGATCTCATTCCTTCATTTGCTAAGAGTCTGAACAAATCATTCATTTATCTTTAAAAATAATCATAAAAAAGCTTTCAGTATGTTCTTGCCATTTCAGAGGGTTGTCTTAAGTGACAGGATATTATATGCCCCTATGGAAAGCAGAAGAATTGTGCTGTGATAGTCATGTATCTACAATTCTACATAGTCAGAACACAAAGCCTGTATAAAGGAGTCCTGTTTTGTTTCTTTCAAGATCAGTATTATGCCTTTGCTGGAAAGAGAGAAATCAGTGCATGAGCCACCTTTCTATGGCTGTCTTACACAGAATAACACAAATAATTTTACGTCTTAATTATTGCATTTGACTGAGATTCAGAGACCTGATAGTGGGAAAAATGACACAGAATAGGTTATGGAGCTCGGTACTGCAATGGATAAATTACGCTTCCAGTTATGTCACTGCAAATCCTTTCAAAATCAATAAAATTAAAGATTGTTGCATGGGTGTGACTGATGGCAGGATATGGCCAATTAACTCTGCATTAAAGAAGGGAATAATCTGAATACCTTTAATTAGTGTGGCTGCTGAAAGCAGAGATGGACCTTTGCTACTGCTGTGGAGTATAGAAACCCATTTTTCTTGTTTTAACTCTGCATCTCAACAGCAAAAATAAAGTAGGAAAACCAATTTTATTCCTGAGAGGAATAAAACAGCATCTATTTTGATCAAGCTTTAGTTCCCATTTGCAGAGAAACTGATGTTTCAGGCCTAGGCAAATAAATGAATACATGTTTACCTAGAGATATTGCCGAAGCCTTAACCCTAAGAATATGGTGCTGTCAGGGAACAACTGTCCTCCTCTAAAACTGTAATAATGCTTATTTTATTTTCTGGTAATATTCCAAGCCTCAGAAGTATTGTAGATTCTAAAGCAAAGCATCAGGAGAAACTATAAATAGAAAATAAACCATGATGCAGCTGTAATGAAAGGACTTCTTTTTCTCAATTTTAATGCATGCGAAGGTTTGTGAGCTGTTTTAGCTGTCTTAGTCTTTGCAGAGTAAACCTTGAGGGGTTACTAGCCTGGAGAAGTATTCAGCAAAATACTTTTGCAATCCACAGGGTCTCTTCTGGGTGCCATGTTTTGTTGTTGTTTTTGTTGGGGTTTGTTTGTTTGTGTTGTGTTGTGCTTTTGTTTGTTTGTTTGTTGCTTTTTTGTTTGTTTGTTTTGCTCTTTTTGGAATATCAGTAAGATGTTTCTATTTCATGGAATAAATTTCTCTTTTAGACTAGCAATGGAAGTATATATAAGCTATGAAATCTTTTCTTGTTGCTGGTCAAATTGCATCTACTTGCTTGGGAATTAGGAGGTATTGCAGAAATAGGGTGTTTGAACTTTGCAGTAGATTTGCATTTGGTATAGGTTGCTGCCGCTTTCTTTGTCGTTTGCTGTTTTGGTCCTTGGTTTTGGGATGGGCAGGAGCATGGGAAAAATTCAGCCAAACCTTGCCAGAAATAGAAGGAGCCAAAAACTTGGTATGGTCCACTGTGGTGCCCTCCCAAACACACAGATTGATTCCTTGGAAAAATTAGGCAGTTTTTGGCCATTTTCCACTGGAGATGGAAAAACTCTCAGGGAAGCCCTATCACACTTTCTGCTAGAACATGGTTTACAGTATGAAAATGCTGGAGAGCCTCTACTTTCCTGGCAAAACGAGCAGACTAAATTATCTTTGCACTGTAAACTGTGTACTGTTTTATTGCTGCTGATTCTCACAAAATGTTCCTTATGGATCTAAATATTTATTCAACTGGCTTCGGTGTGCCACTCCCCTGGGAGCTGGGTTTCTCATGGTTTCTGTTTTGTGTCAGCTCGGTCAGATACACAAGTTTTCTTTCACTGGGTATATCTGGAGTCTTTGAGTCATTCTTTGTGGTTTATTTCATACTGCTTCTTTTCTCTCAAATATCTGTCTAGCATTTGGCATTTAGGCTCTTTACTATTGATGGTAACTAAAGAGAAGACAATGTTTTTATTGCAAATTAAATGCAAGGGTGCGGGAAGGGGTTAAGGTGTAGAACTGGGAAAGAATGCTATTGTCAGCTCGGTTTTCAGTGACTGGAAGAGAATCTGTGTTTATTTATTGCCTCTGAGCATACATATTGCCTCTTGCCTCCTCAGACGAGAACCATACACAGCAGAAATGTTCCTATTATGGGAACAGTGATGTTACAACCTAAAAAAAAAAATTATTAAATAGACAGCACGCTTCAGGTCTTATCCGTTCTCATACCACCTAGTACATTTGAATAACTAAGTGTAATGTTAACATCACAGACTTCTGTTAACTTTTTTTCAGACTCTTAGAACTGCATAGTAACTGTAGGCTTTGGTACAGTAAGAGATGGGAACCCAGAGCTCTTATGAAAGTAGTTTGTAAAGTAGGGGAAAATTTCATCAGAAGAATATTAAGTTCTGGATTTAAAATCACTACTGCAAAGGGAACGAGGAGAGAAATCTATTTTGATCTTATTATGGCTTGACAAGACTTTGCATCATTCAAATATAAGATGGACTAATTGCATTAAAGCAATTACATTTGTGTTTTCTTAGTTTGCTGTAAAACTAATTATAAAACAGCTTTTAATAAAATATTCTGTGGCAAAGCCAATGCATTTTATATTGTCTTTGTTACAAAATAAATAATCTCTTGTGCTATAGTTTTAAATTCTTAATCACGCTCTTCATTTAGATTTTAGGAAAGAAATGAAGACGTTATATGTCACTGTCTCTTTGACAGGGTTTTCTTTGTGAATAGTCCAGGGATGTGATGAAATACTTCCATTAATTTAGCCTGGGTGATTATATAAGAAGCTTTTTCACTGTAGTGGGAGCAGTTTAGCTGTGATGTTCCTGACTACCTGCCTATAACATGCCCTAAACTCTAAGGCAGAGATCTTTTCCTAACACCCCGTTGAGCCTTATCCCTAATGTTCATCCCTATTAAGTCTCAAAACTGACATATTTAAAGAAAATCACCAGTTCTGAGGGTAAACTACAGTCTAAAAGATTCTTAGAAATAATCTCAGACAGACCATTTTTTCTACTGACCTAACAAGAGAAGTAGAAAAGAGATAAAAACATGTTGCCAATTTCATCCCTAACTTCTCAGCCTAAGGCTTTAAAAAGCTGTGTTGATTTCGTTACTCAAACCCCTCAGCTTTTAATGGGAGCTGCATACATAAAATCCTTCCCCATCCTTTGTAGATTAGTCGGAGGATTTAATGAAAAAAAGAAAATAGAAATAGAAATGCACATATGCATGGAGTTTGGTTTTCTTCCTCTCTCAGGCTAATCTGAATATAAGTAAGTGTCTTAGTGGCCTGTCAGAGACTTCACAGAGCATCTAGTATTCAGAAAGCATTAACCAGAAACTCTTTGAAAATGGAGCGTTTTCTTTTTTTTCTTAAAAAAAAGTTCTTAAAATTAGGCTTCTAAAGACATTTGAATATTTGCCATGATTGTACTTGGTCCTGTGCAGCTGCAAAGACAATCCATGTCCCAGAGAACTTGCACAGAAGATTGTTTGGGCCAGAATGTTATGTGAATGTGACTTACCATTGCCAACCCTGATGGTAACTTCAGTCTACAAGCAGTCTCACTAATTTCAGTCAAGTAAGATGTTACTCCAAGTGAGACATGTTGTCTGCATCTGGAGGACACTAAGTCCTGTAAGACAGATGTTTTTGCTCAAAAAACATCTGCTGATATTTCTATTTCTGTTGATAATTCTTGAAGTCTCAGTGTCCTGAAAAAAAAAAAAAAATACAGATACCTTTAGCTTCATATCAGTTGAATTTGCCAGCATTGACTCATATCAACATGACATGTCTTTGTAGTGTCATATGCAAAAGTGGTATTTCTTGCATCACTGACGTTTTATTATATATCAACCCAAAGGAAAATATTTCCAAAGATACTTTATCTGCACATGGAAAATGGAGAGAGCACGGCTTAACGCAGAGATGGTTAATGGGGGAGTCATGTTCTGTGACACTGCCTGCTTCACCTTCAGTAGGCTCCAAGCACAGAGAGCATCACCAAGCCTTCCCCTTAAATACACGCTGGGCGATTCACCTCCCAGCCACACGGGCACAGCAACTGCCCCTGGGTTTGCTGCCTTAGGCTGCCTTCTGAGGTGTCCGTGAGCGGCCGCCCCAGCTGTTTAACCAGCCGTACCCATGCACGCAGTGACAGCCTCCTTCAGGCTGGCGGACGTGTCATGCTCACCTTGCCAGGGTCAAGCTGCTCACCAGGCTCGCAGCGAGGCAGGGATTTTTGTCATTTAAATTTGAGTATTTGCATTGATGGCTTCTGATCTTTGATCCTCTCGATACTGTATTTTGTCTAGGAACAATCTCTGGGCAAATATATGGGCAAGTAATTCAATATGTGGAAAATATTAATAGTGAAACAATAAGGAAAGTGTGTAGGATATAGGTAAATGATCTTACAGTGCCTTCTGACCTGAAAATCTATGAAATCGTTTATATGGAGATGTGAAGAAGAGAGTGTATAAAGATCCTGCACTACAATTAGCTCGTCTGAGCCTGAGCAAGTTTTGTGGAGGAGGAGAGGCAGAAGGCACGTATGAGAGCAGATGGGTGAAGCCGTACTGGGGCAGAGGCCCATTTGGGGTTAGGAAGAGCGGGGAGACAATTGCAAGATAGGGGATCAGCGGAGCAAAGGGAGGACTGGTAAGAGTTGAAGATGGTTGGCATTGAGGCTGTCAGGTGAGAGATGTGCAGAAAAAGGGGTTGTCAGGAAAAGTAAGTAATACAGAACAGCAGAAAGTGAGGACAGTGGAGCTAAAATCTAAAGCTGAAGGAACAAGGTTGACTGAGAAACAAGAGGTCAGCTGTTAAAAGTTGCAGCTGGTGTGTAATATGCCAAAGAAAAGACAGCTAACAAATCCTTAATACAAACTCAGAGCAGGGAACTCAGCAGAGCGGGTGGTAAATTGAGGCAGAGGCTGAGGAGCTGGGTGACAATGCAGCTGTGTGTGGTGGCAGCGGTGGTGCAGGCGGTGCTGCCGTGCCGGCTTTTCAGGCAGGAGATCGACGGCGTCTGCTTTTCTCCCCGAAGCCTGTTTTGTGGAAGCCCCTACTTTTCACCTCGCAAAGGTCACCCTGGATGAGAATGCTACTTAGAAAATGGCAAAATACATCAGCCGATGATGCGTTGTAAGAAATGCTTCATTTCTTAAGCTCATGACTAGTGTTATGTGCAAGGGTTAAACAAGCTGTGGGATTCAGCCCTTACTACTAAATAGTTCAAGGCTCTTGCTTTGAAATACTTACTTCATGTTCTTCTGTTCGTTTGTTTTTCTGGCCAGGCATGCACATGAGGTTCCTACACAAACTGCCGATTGGGTTTGTTGTTTTCAGTGGTCTCGTTTCTGGTAGCTAACAGTAGAAGCAAAGCAGAAACCTTGTTCACTTCCAGAATCCACCTGGGCTGTTGGCTGCTCCTGGTGAGAGATGTCAGTTACTGAAATCAGCTACTCTGATTTCAGCAAACCTTGCTAGCCTTACTTTTTATTCCACTGAGCTTATATCCTTCCAGAAAGAATGGGCGTTAAGGTATAAGCTGGCCATGTACTGATCTTCCTGCAGTATCAAAGCAAATGGGATTCCTGCAACCTAGTTTAGATAGAAGGGGTTCTGTGCTCCTTGTAAAGTTGGATATGAACTCCTGGTAAGTAAATGGGGGACATAGTTCAGCCTTTGGGTAATTTGCAAGTGCCAAGTTAGCACAGCAGGAATAACTGTAGTGGGCTATGGGTGAGACTGACTCTCGTTCAGACATCTTTGGCAAGGAATCAGTCGTCCCCAGATCAGTCAGAACTAATCAACACTTTTTTCAAGATATGAATACCGAACACTTGTCACAGTCTGCATCCTAAAAGTTATTCACCGAAATTATACAGTGAATTAATTGAAGTGGTACCTTTGAGAAAATTATAAGTGTTTTGCAGGCAATTTGTGAACAGGTAAAAGTGAAATTAATTGAATGTATGATTTGATAGGAACTATTCTCCTGGTAATAATTTAGAAGTAGGAAGGTTCTATTTTAAGTGTTCCTGCCATAGAAACATAATCCCAGACTTGGCCATTCTTGTCATCTTCTTTATCACCTTGCTAGGATCACTGAAATCTTTAGGTGTATTCATGATGCAACCTATAGCTGAAATGCATTAGGAGTTTTGTAATGATTATTATATAATTAGAAATACAAAACATCCATGCTATTTTTTGCTTCAGTTTCCCAGCTGTACCATATTTACATTAGTCTATCATATAATGCTAGGAGGTAAGAGTGTCTCTAAGCAACATTTTGAAGCACTAATCTAATGCAGATTTCTGCCTGATATCTCAAGTAATTCTACCTCTAAAATATCATTACCAGCTGACTAACAGTTTTAGAAGAAAGAAATGAAGCAGTCTCCATCTTTTTCACTCTGTCCTTAGTGATTAGCATAAAATTTCCATTTCCCCAATGTAATGTGTTGCGGTTTGCCTCCGAAAACAATTGTTCAGTCTTTATTAATGAACACTTTTATTTAGATTTAATAATTCAGCAAAACTGCAATGCATTCTGACTTGACTAGATTGCAAGTGAATGCCATGTACCTCCCAGATAAGCTGTGTTCTGAATATGAAGGTACCTTCATTGTGCAATCTTGGGGGTTTCTTTTGAACGTAAAATATGTCTGAAATGTAAAATGAAGTCCTATTTTCTTGTACTTCTGCAAGGTATCTGCCAGGATGTCACCTTAACATTGATATTAGGTAAGTATATTTGTGACACCTGACAGCTTTTCACCTACTTTCCTCACAAGTTCTTGCCCCTGTGCAGTAGATAATGCTAGGTAGCTCAAAAAGTTTCCTGTCTGAGGAGATTTTGCTGTATTTAATGAATTCCTCCATCCCTCATGTTTTTATGCAGCATATAGGCTACAGGAAGCATTTTCAGAAGCCTCTTCTTTCTGAAATCACTAGAAATTTTACTGTCCCTCTCTGAGTCATGCTAATGTGAATTCTTTTGAAAATCTTATTCTACTTGTCTGTACAGGAAAAAAGGATTATGGCCTACAAAGATAAAAGGTTTCTCAGAGAAACACTGGCATCTAGATATCACACCTGGGGAATTCTTATTAGTGCTGTATTATATGGCTTTGGAGAGCAAAACCAGGATGCTTTGCTGTCTCTGCCAAACTATCTGAGGAATCCTTGAGCAGCACAGAATAAATATCCTCAGGGCCTTTGAAAAGATCAGAGATATTGTGACTGAGATTTGAGACTGCAGTTTCCTAGGACCTTGATTCTTGACGCTCAAATTATCATTATTCAAACTAGAACCTTCCTGTGAGAACAGTTTTGATTTGTTACAACAATGCTAGAGAACACTTTAGCAAGGAACAACTAAACATCCTCTTCCCCTGCCCCCACCCTCCCCAGGATCATGTGAATTATACTTGTCCTAACTAACTGCAGCAACCTTGGGTTTGTAGTTCGAACAGGACTTAAGGTCAGGAAAACCTTTTAACTGCTCTCTAACCACACAGTCCAAATTCCCCTGCTCAGAGTCTAAAATACTTGTCTTTATTGACAAATAACGCAAAACAGAGAAATACGAGCATTTTGTTAATAAACCTTTTATTTCAGCTGCAGCTTCTGACTGAATTGCCATTATTCATTAAAGCTATCACTTCCCTAGGGACAGTAATGCGGGCTTAAACCAGGGACCATGCTGTGATCTGTGCATCTTCTTAGTGGATGAATTTATTCTACTACCATGTGTTATGAACAAGTCAGGCACTGCTGAACAAGAAGTGAAAGGGGTTTCTTTTCCTGGCTTTTCTTAGATTTAATTTGAAAAAAGATGAAGATAGAAAGTGTTCTTGTTCTCATTTACTTTTAGAGAAGCACATTAGAATGACCTGTGTAGGTAAGGCAGATAAACCAGCTGGCATGTAGTCTGGGATGGCTGAAATAGTCTCGTGCCAGCTTTTCCATGAGCAGCTGTGGGGATGGCTTGCCTGTTGCCTGATGGCTCTCTGGGGAGGAAAGGTGTCACACTGATCTGTGCGTGGCCTGCCTGCTGCTAGGTCTCTTCACCCCTGTATTTCCAGATTGCTAAACTGAAGGTTGGTTTCAGGTTTTCTTAGCTCTGGAGTTTCTGCAAATATGACTATTTTTTTTATTATTTAATTTTGTTCTAATTTTGATGGCTTTGACAGTGTGAAAATACTCTGTTTGATTTAAAAGTACTTCCCAGCCGTTGTGTTCTTGCTGCCTTCCCAGGTTCCAGAGGACAGGGGAGCCGCAGCTCCTGGCCCCAGGACACTGCCGAGGAAGGCAGGAGCTCGGCTGCCCCGGGAGTCTCGGCTCCCTGCCTCTGGAGCGCTCAGCCTGGCACATCTGCCCGAAGCTGTGGATGTCTGGTTCTGAGGCATGGCTCTGTAAATCCATGTGTGTTTCCCTTTGAGGAATGATGTAGTTTTCAAAAGCTCATCACTGGCGAGATTTTTCAATTTAAGTTATTTGGACACACTCTATTTGTGTTTTCTGTAGAGCTTTTCTACTGAAAATATTTGGTAGTTGAAATTTGCTGCTTTGACAATACTGCAATAGAGAAGCCCAAGAAATTGTCTTTGTTAAATGCAAACAAGTCAGCACATTTGTTTTTATACTTTGAATTTAAACCAAGTCAGCTCTAATTGCCTTGAGCTAAGTTTCACATCAATGAAAGAAATGCAATATTTGTGAACTACATGACGGACGACAGAGGCCAACTTTAAATTATTAAACTTCTATTTAAGAGAAAGAGACTTCAGAGACCCAAAGAAATGCTGGAGCTAGATAATCGTGGCTTGTGTTTACTGAGTTCAAAAACATTTTTTTGTTTCTAATGTGCATGTCATTGCAAGTCCATTTTTTCCCTGGAGTCTCAAGACATTGTTGCCATGATAAGGAGAATGCATCACCAGACAGTGCATGAATGCAGTGGGGGGGTTCATGCTCATAAAACTATGCGTGCATTACAAAAATACATTAATAACTTGAAAGCATTTCCACCAGCTGTAACCTTGGAACATGCTGATTGTTGGTTGCCGAGACTTATTTAAAGCTTCCAAAATTGTAAATTCAGAGCGAAATATACAATCATTTCAAGCTCTAATCTGCCATGCGATGTGATTTTATAATATTGTGCATGCATAAAACAGTTCTGCAATGTTTTCCACTGACTGAGGTAGAACAAAAGAGCAAAGGCTGGATTTGCCATTATGCATTAGCTTCCAGCTTCATTAAACACAGGATGTTATCTCGAGGATGGGCCAATAGCTTATTATTCCAAATCAAGCTAACACCACCACCTCTGCTCTTCCATCAAATTCTGTGTTTTATGGTTAGTGAGAATAAAAAACAAAAGCTAGGCTTCAACTTTGCAGTAAGCTTTCCGGTTCCTGTAGCATGAGATGTATTTTCCTGTTTATGTACACAACAGTGGATTTTATTTGTGATCATTGAGACATCTAGTTCTTGTGGTGCCTGTGGATGCCTATAAAGTGGTAAGATTTTGGTATAGGTAGTGTGCACTTTCAATGTGCAGAAAACAGTGTACAGAAAGATCTGCATTGCAGTTTTCCTGTTGGTGGCATATAAACAGCACTGGAGTCTCTCTAGGCATAGCAAGTCACCAAACACTTAAGATTTTTCACGTCAAGATTTGGCCATGGTCTTAATTCTTCTTCCTTGGAATGAAATAAAGGTTTGGTGGAAAACAAAAACAAACAAACAAACAAAATAACAACATATTTTTCTGGAAGTATATAGCTTTGAGGTGGAGATAATACTCCTTTGTAGGTCCAATTAACTGACATTGAGAATAGCCAATCTCTGGTTCTCAAAATCAAACATGATTTTTTTAATGCAAGTCAAGGTTCTCCAAGAACACTTGTTTAGGCTTCAGTTTTCTTGTAAAGAAACAAAACAGCCTGTGTAGGAAGGCTGTCTCCTGACTGACTTGTACTGTTATTTTGCCACCTGGGTGCCATCACAGTTAAATGCAAAAATGCCAGAATAATGTGATACTGATTATTAGCTGGAATACAGCTGTGAAAATGTACAGATTAATTGTACCTTATACAGTGTGTGGAAAGGAAATGGTCAATAAATCTTTAAATGTACTTGGGAGTGAGAATGCAAGGCCGAAATGCCTAAGTTAATTACTAAGGACAAATTCAACACTTGGTTACGTACACCAAATTAAGCATGGGTGCAAGACGGCATTTGACAATGCATGTCGCTGAATGCTGAGGAGCTGCCATTGTTTCCCAGGAAACAGCGATAGCTAGGAGCATCCAGATGCATAAACTCATCACCTAATTGTATCAAAGCTCATTGCTTTAGACAGGGACTGTCACTTGGTAGGAAGATCAGAACGGGACATCGATTATTTTGGTATTCCTAAAGAAGAAATGTTTATAAACTATTTCTCAAGACTTTGTCTTTTATCTCATGCCAGTTATGAGCAAATGTTTGAGGTCTGTCTCAGGCTTTCATGTCAGGCCACTCAAGAATATGCTTTGTATGGAAGGATTTTCCTAACCTCTGAACGAGTGTTAGGGTGCTGAACTCGGGCTGCTCTGTGTTGGAATTCAGTACTGCATCTGCCGAGTGAGTGCAGAAATGGTGTTACAAAGACATGTCTCTTCTCTCAGGGAAGTGCTTGCCTACACCTTAAAGGAATTGTTTTTGAAATGAGCTGTCTCAATAGATTTCATTAGGTGGGTTAAACATTATATATTGGAATGTCATGTAAAATTTACTAGCCATATGGGCTTGCTTTCATGAGAGATTTACTTTGATTACTAGATTTTTTCATTATTTTTAATTTTAACATTGCTTTCCATTCTAATAACATATAGTCACAGAGTATCTAGGGCTTTCAGGGCACTGAAGAGCTAAACCCTGCATATTACAAGGCAATTAATTTTTGAGTTATTTGGTAACTTCAATTAGAGATACTAAATGATGTACATAATTGCTTCATTATATGCAAATATGTATTTGTGAAGTAATTACAGAGTATTACATGTGCCAGGTAAACAGTGAAGAGAGGAAGAATCCACATGCATGAATTTGACTGAAGACTGAAAGTAACCTCCAGATAGAGGCAGTCTGCTTTGAATTGCTTTCCATTGCACTTAGGCGTCAGAATTTGAATTCATTTTGTGAATTTTTCTTTCTCCTAAATTAGTCAACAAACTAGCTACAGGGAGATCACTGATCCACTCTGGTGTGTGTGTGGTTTTTTTTTTTTCCTTCTTTCTTTTTAAAAATAATTGTTCTCATGTCTCCTCCCTCCAAAACATTCTATAATTACCTGGATATAGTTATAAGAAACTTTTGTTTTTGGCAGGTACAATGTTTGAAGAATAAAGCAAGACAGGAGCTGTAACATTTACTAGCAACAGTTTAAATTTTACGTCCCTCATTTTGTATCCCTCTTGGCATTATGGTAATGAATTCATTTTGCAATTGCCTATTCTCATCACAGGCTTTGTCATAAGAGCAAGGGAGCAGGCTGAAAGCCAGATATTTGGTAGAAAGTACTACCATGTGCTCTGTAATGGGAATCCTTGGCATCTTTGTTTCCCGTAAATGGAGCTTTGGTGGTAGGAAAAATGTGTAATAATAAACTGGCATGCTGTGATGGTGACATGACATCAGTGATCATACCAAAGGGGGCATGTTTCAAGGTCAGTTTTATGAGGTTTATCAATTTCTGTTATCCAGATGAATGCAAAACAGAAATCTTATAAATCATGTTGGTACCCACGATGATCCCCATGTAGTTCGGCCCAAATACGTAGCATCTTCCTGGGAATTTTAAGGAGGATGGTGATAGTGACTGCTATTTCACTGTCATTCCAAGTGTGAGAATACAATGTCCAAGACAGAGGGAGAGTGTGTGAGAAAGGGAGAGAGAAAGAAAGCTCGGTTTCTTTCTCCATTGCCCTTTAGTGCCAGTGATGGGCCCTTATGAATTTTAAAGCACTGTGTCATGCAGAAATATGGTGAGAGATAAGAAACTTATCGTACAAGTGGCTAGATAGTGGTAGACTGGAGCAATCGACACCCCCTTTTGCCCAAAAGCTCACTGACAGACTACATGGCAGATCTCAGTAAGTAAGCATTGCTCCCCAAAAACTTTCGGAGGGGGGTCTCAGGAGTCAGGATTTACATAATTGTTTCATGCCATGCTGCTTCTGACAATGCCCCTCAGACGTGTTTTTATTCCAACCTATTAATTGTATTGTAACCTGCAAGCACATAGTTAAAGAGCACCCTGTTTCTGCCAAGGACTCAAGGCAGCTGAGCACATCAACCTGCAGTTCCATGGGAGGTTTAAATGGCCAAAGATTGCAGAAATACTGGGCAGCTTTTAATGGAGAGACTCTAAAAGTCTTTTGTGCCTGTCCTAATAGAGAAAGAAATTATAATCAGAACACTTTTCAGAATTGGCATTGAGTTTCCTACTTGGAAAAGCACTTATCTAGCAAAGCAAATGATTTCTTTACTACTTCAAAATGTAGACCCTTTTGAAATGTAAATTAGGAAAATGGAGGTCTCAGCGCTGGGAAGAGCTCTGATGATTCATTTGTTATGATGTACCTCCCCGCTGTGCTATACCTAAAGCTATACAATGGGGCTGCCTTGCATAGTTCAGCTGCATCAAACAAGGAGATAACACATTTAAAATATTAAGCTACAGGGACATGTGCTGCTGCAGCTTATGGAAATGCCACCTGTACCAGCTACAGCAATTAGCTGTTTCTGCTTTTAAGTTACCAGTTAATGAGTATGCCAATGAACCCACCTGTTACAGCAAAAGAAGGATATGCCACCTGAAAAGAAGTCCAGTTTTTGATCAATGTAAATGTAAAAGTAAATGTTCAAAGGAACTTCCCAGTGCTTCTTTGTGAGAGGGAAAAAAAAGTGATCGTGAATGATGCAAGTCTGCTATCCTGACATCCCAATTTCTGTGTAACTCCGAATGCATGGTCATGTTGTATAAATGTGGACCGCCATCCTTAGTGAGCTAGTGATGATACATTTTTGTAAGATACATTCTTTGTTTTTAAATTTGTAGAACGTAGAGAAAATGATTGCTTTCCTGGGAAAGTGGTGGCCCTTTTAACTTCACTTTCACAGGGGCTAGTAAGCTAACAATTCTATGAAATAAACCAGTGCTGTTTGTGACAGTTCTTTTTCATATGGCAGGAATATATTATTATTAAATTGAAGAAAGCTTCTGCACTAAACGGCAAAATGACACTGGTAAATGAAATGTTGATATGTGAAGGTTGTCCTGAGGCCTGCAAATGGCAGCAGATGCTATTCTATACAAATGCATATTTAAATGCATCTCTCTGTATTTTTGAAGTACCTTTTACAGTATTATTCCAACGCGCAGCAGGCTGCCGGGGGTGTTCAGGAAGGATAAACCTCTGGTCCAGCAGGCACCTCGCTGTGGGTCACGCTGCAGAAGTTTGTGCTCTTGCTGTTCTCCCTGCTGCTTCGGGAAAGTTTATGCGTTGATTTGTGGAAAGCTGTCTAATCTTGCATGACATGGCTTTGTGATACTAGCATGTGGCAAAATACTGACTTGAGACATTTCTTCCTCCTCACCTCACAGGCAGGAGATGTCCTTGCTAGCAGCAAGTGAAGAGGCACTTTCAGTTATGTCTGTGTTAGTGTTTAGGTAATAGGAAGGCTTTGTTACCTTTGGTAGGATCTAGTAGCTTAGGAACAGCACTCACTATTTTATCAAAAGTATTCTTCTGTCGCTTACCTCAAACCAGCATTATTCTAGGTTGGTCAGTGCATTAAATAGTCTTGCAGAATGGACCGTGAAAATTATAGGGTACAGATATGGGAGCAAGTGTAGATGGTTTTGCACAAATTTGCCTATTCCTGCCCACATTGCTGGTTAGCAGTATTTCAGAGATGACAATGCTAAAAGCAACCGCTGTGTTCAGGATTGCCAAAACTATTGTTTCACTTTTGGCCTTCTTTGCGTTGTCCATGCCTATGGGCTTTTTTTGAAATTAGGAAATGGTCAAACCTTGGTGCAAGCACAACATGTTTAGAAAGTAATTATCAATGTTATCATCATGAAGCTGTTCTTGTGCATGTGTTTGAGAAGAGGGAATCATTCTCTTTGTGGAGGCAATGATGTTTAAGTATTTTGAGGATTTCAAACACGCTTAGCAGTTATGCAGCCAAGCAGGAAGCTTGGTGCTGGCACTGTGTCTATATCTGATGTCTGGGAAATGATCCTGAAGTGGCAAAGGACTGTCATGTGATAAGAAGAGGAGATTCCATCACATGAATTAACTAATTACTTTGGTGGGGTGGAGGGGCCCTGAACTAGCAGTAGACACTTTCATTAATTTTGAGATGGCATGGCAGAGAGCAGCATTCACCTTCTTACAGCCGTCAGTGGCTGCTGTACTTCTGCCTCTAATTAAAACATGAAAGGTTACAAAATAAAGCAAGCTTGGAGGTGAGCCTCACAGACATAGCTGGCAAGCTTGGCATTTTGGTGTAACGGAGCTCCCGGTGCTTGGGTGGTGTTGAGGAACGCTCACTCTCCCTTTGAGCTGTTAGCTAAAGCAACCATTTCTCAGACCCCTTTCTCGCTGGTGTGAACTGATCCAAAGTGAGAAATCTCACGTATGGACTATTGCCCTCTGAGTATCTTTGCAACTACAACAAGTACTTCTGCAAGTAGAAGACAAGATTAAAACATTTTAATGTTAATCCTATGCCTTCGAAACTATATCCTTCCATATACTTATGTCTCAGTTGTACATGCAATAAATGCACCAAAGTCCGTCCACAATCATCGAAACATTTAAGGACATACATAAAGACAGTGGGGATTACGCACATGCTTAATGCTAATCTGTGATTTAGTTTCCTTCGACGGTTTTGCTTTCCTGCATCTCAATCTGTAAAATAGTTTCTTTGCCTTCTCCAAATAAGTGAGTGCACCTTACTTGTATCTAATTCTCCATCATTGCCAGATGCCCCCCAACTTTTTACTTCTACAAATCTTGATTCTTTACAACCACAAATTCTCCTATATCAGTAAATGTTTGATAATGGCTGAATTATCAGAGAGACAGACAGTGAAAGCCAGGAAGATTATGTACAACTGAAATTTCTCAGGATGCCATGATCCTCTGGTTGTTCCATCATATGTTGCTTGTCGTGTGACACACATGGTCTGAAGAACTTTATGAGCTGTGTTTGGGTGGCTGCAGTTTGCTTTTTGAAGATATTTTGTTGCTGATGCTCATTATAGCACAGGTGCTTTTAATTTGGAGTGGTATCACTGTGTTTACAGATGGAAGTAGAGGATAGAGGTGGACTAATGGCTTTGAAATATCCATTGCTATTCATTACACCCTGTGAAATGATTTTTGGAGGATTTGCCGTAAATCCCTTAAATTTCAAGATCACAAAAACCCTGAAGTAATGCTAAGTCTGCTAAAACCTTTTCAAATTCAGTGAGTTCTGGATGATAATACTAGATGGCTTAATACTGTGACTAGCCCTAGTATCTCTCTGCTTTTGGTTCAATGTAGACAGCTCAGTTAGTTGTGCTGCTCTATTTTTACAAAATATACACTTAAGAAAAAAGAAATAATAATTCCAGGTGAGTTTATCTGTTTGTATCATGTTCATTGGTTCTCATTTCTGGTTCATTATTTTTTTCTATCTAGGTACAGTCGGATTGTTAATAATAAAAACTGTAAGCCACTGAGAGCGATGCCACTTTGATCTGCAACAGCGAGGAAAATTTCCAGTATTCCTCTACATAAAAGTAGAAGTGGCTTTCTTTCTGTCACTGCACAGACGAAATTACTATGGGGGCTTGCTCTTGAGCAGACATGCCTAAGACAGTGTTATTCCTGTCCAGATTCTGCCCTGTCAATTAGCAGTCAGCATGGCAGATACTGCCAGGGACAGAGCTAATGCACTGTGTCATGATTATTGTACTCCTCTGAGCATAAATTGAATGGGGAACAGTTAGTAATTAGCTCAAGCCAAATAGACTCCACACTTGTCTTCTTTTGTCATTAAAGTCCAGGCTGATAATGAAAGAAGCTCCGGTAATTAGCACAAAACCATGCAAGGGGCATGACTGTGCTTCAAGAACGCTTTTGCACATGCATTTTTGTTCTAATGAAAATTTGACTTGAGAAAACAATGGACAATGATAAGATAATTGAACATTAATAAGCAATAATTTTTTTAGAAAGAAAATCAATTTAAGAACCCTTTCTCTTAATGGCAAAGAATAATTAATAGAACAATTATGTACAGGTTTATAGATATGCAATCAAATACATGTATGCATGCAGTCCTTCCCCCTGCAGCTCTCAGGGGGAGAGCAAAAGAGAGCAGTTTTTGAATTTTGCTGATATTCCCCACTCCCAGTGGTAAGATTTTCAGAATTGCATTTTGTGCAGTTTTTTGTAGAGAAAAGCTACCTTTTGAATGTTATATGACGTGTAAGGATGCTTTTTGGTTTTATTTTCTTCAATTTGATTTTCAAGAGTGTAGAAAAAAACCTACAGTTGTGCTGCCTGAAAAGGTTGGAGTTACACTTATTTTCATTGACTCCCAGTTTCAGGAGCTACGTAATAAATGTTTTAAACCCTTAAAATTCTGAGTGCTCAGAATTCAAGAATTCAGTGCTTCATGAGGTATTGAACCCTCCTCCAGTTTACAATGATCTTTGTAAAATAAATGCTCCTTGTTGTTTCCCTTGTTCTCCAGTGGATCTCCATACCTGATCCGTAGATACAGTCTCTGCTTTCCCAAGCATATCTCAATGTCCAGGGAATGAACCATGTTCTTGAGGTTTGCTCCTAAATTGGCCAGGATTAGGTGCTTAGTCCCGATTAAACAAAATGCTGCCTTGCACCCAGAGTTCATGCTTCTAAGCACCGTGTCAGGTACTACATGATCTCACCCAGGAATTTCTGGGTCTTGATATTTACTGGGAAATTTTTACAATGCCTGCTTGGCTAGCACCTCTCTGGGTCCTGCATAGCATATGACTCAAAGAGAATGAAGCTTTTTTCATGTGTGCAGTCCTCTTGTCTGAAGAAAAGGTGGCCAAATGGTGCTGAACAATCCTCGCTCCAGACGGCGAGAATTTTGGTATAATTAGTAAAAGTTGAATAGTCACACACTTAGGTGATTTCTGTGCAATTCTGAATTAAGCAGTCGTGGATGGGGGTTGATTTTACACTGCTGTCCATATGCTTTAATATATATTTTTTGATTTAGGATATAGTCCGTGTTTCCTATCTGGTTATTCAGTATGTAGTAGGTTTTGGGCTTCACTATAAATTAAACTGGGAAAAAAATTAAAGCAACACAGAAAACTTCTATAAACTGCTTGGTGGTTGTTGCCCCAACAAAGCTTGGAGAGAAAGAGAGACAGAAATTCATATGAAATTTTCTAGATTCCAATTTGCTTGAACACTGGAATGCCTCAGTTTTTCAACCACAGCAATTCTGTTCTTTCAGGTAATGGTTTAGTTAAGTTGTTGTTTTGTTTTGTGTCTTTGTTGTTGTTGTTGTTTTAACTCATAAGAAAAATCTGATAAGATTCCTTTTTGAGATAATCTCTCTGTGCTTCCCAGGGCTGTAATAGAATTACACATTACTGTCCTTGTGCATTATAACCACTGCATCCCAGACTAATGTGAAAGAACACGATGCAAATTTTAGGAGAAGTATTTTTCTTTCTGTGCCTCAAAGCCATTGCAGCTTGCTTCTTCATGCTGATAACAATGTTTACACTTCAGATAGCAACAACCGGTACTAAAACACAGCGAGTGTGCATGTGCAGGGAATGCAATGCAGTGGTTTATCTGTTTTGGCAGCTTGGCTATATTCCTCTTTTTTTTTTTTTTCCCTAAAAGTGCTGTCTGAGCACACTTTTCCCAGAGAGATCAATAGCTTCTTCATGTGTGTAAACTGATGTGTATAGCCTACAAGAAAGATACGATAGAGGAAAACTCTGGTATAGACAAATTCATTAAAATAACAGTCTGTTTATCTGGTCTTATTGATGTGTTGTAGTTATAGATCACCTATTACTATAGGAATTCGTTGCCATTTCTATTCAAGTGATGTTTATCATTAGTTTTGTCCCTACACAGATGGCTGTAAATCAATTCTCCGAAGATTTAGAGAGATTTCGGATTTAAAAGACAAAATACTCCTGTCAGTTAGAACAATAAAGACAAAAATACGTAGCCATAGTCAATGGGCCAACAGTGTGAGGTCTTCAAGAAGAGTACTAAAGGAAATCAACAGGACCAGAAAGATCCTGCTGAAGACTAAGACAAGGTCTTTGCAGCTTCAGAGCTGACTGTTGGGATAAGAGCTGAAATCTCCAGCCTATTGACTTGTATTTGCTCAAACCTGGTAAATGTGACAGATCACTGGGATCAAGGGGCCCTCTTGGAGCTCCGGTGGGATGTGCATGGGATGGCAATCCCCTTTGTGGAGAAGACAGAGCAGTCTCTAAAGCTACTGCTTTGGCTGCTTGCATTGGCTAAAGACAAATGTGCCAAAGAAGCGTGGATGGATGCAGACACATACTTGCTTTGTCACAAACCACACACTGTTCAACTTTTCCAGGATTATTTGTATCTCTTCCATGTCCGTTCTTGCCTATGTTTTTCAGCTGTGGCTCACACAAGTGCAGGATTGTTTTTTTGTTTCAGAGGAACTAGTTTAACAGGGGTGGTGTTGCCTTTGTGACTATATCAACAGCCAAACATATACCTGTTTGTTCAGTTAATAAATAAATAAATCACTCTGTACCTCTGGCCTCAATATTCCCTTTATCTGACCAGGCTGCTGCTCTTCTGTCACACCAGACTCAAGATTTAGATAGGCCATGACTCCACAAGCAAAATGAGTTTGGATAAAAAATAGGAAAAATTATCTATCAATGATACTTGTATTTTCATGTCTCACACAGAAGGTTTTAGTGGCATTGTTTTTGTCAGATTTATTAGGAAGAGGGATGCTGAGATAATGGAGAACTACTGGAAAGGTAGATGAAATGAGCAACTAGCATGAGTGAGACTCCATGCTCTGCTGCAGCAGTGTAGGTCAGAGTAACTTCACTGCCTTCAGCACCGTGTTACTCCTGGTGTACAGGCATGTAAATGAGATCAGAACCCATTCCTCTTTGTTCAGGATTATAATGCCAAGATATCCCATGCATTACATATATAAACCACCTGTCATGCTCGAATCAAGTTGCTTTTATTCAAAGGATACTGATGACTTCGAAAATACAAATGTTGATAACATTTATCTGCTTTCCTCCCTGGATAGTTTGTGAGAATTTTATCTCCCTTATTTTGCAAAAAGTAAAGCTGAGACTTAAAAGAACGAGCAATTTCCCTGAGGAAAATATCCTGCCTAGCCCTGAAGTATCCTTTTTTGAAGCTGTCAGTGTATGATGTGAAATGAACAGTGTGAATGAAACGTTGTGATGAATACTGAAATGGGGAGTGATGCCATTCCTTGTTTTTAATCTGTCATTGGCATCATGTTCCTCTTAGCCCTAAATTGTATTCTGCTATTTTATTCATGGATGTGTTTGGAAAGGAAAATGGATAGAGCTCATGTCATCATGTGGAAACTCATGCGCATTTTTAAATCCTCATTGAAAGGATTAGATGGTTGCTCCACTGTGGAAGCGATGGTAAGGAGTGAAATGTTTAATGCCACTGATGGAGGAGGCAGATGCTCAGGTGGGAGCTCTGCTCTCCTGAAGGTGTAGATGCCTCAGCGTGGGCATCTCTGTCATGCAAGGCACAGCATGGATATGTAACTTCTGGCACAACTTCTAAGCTGTGTTGAAAACTGTCTTGAACAGTTTTGCAACTTTCTCTTCCTTAGACAGAATGCCTTCCTCTTACCACTTATGAAATGTTATGAAAAAATAAGGGTCTTAGATTTTATCTTGAGTTTAATACTCTGTTTATAACAGCAAGTGCAAATAATAACAGCAAAATGTGATGGATGGTTCTAGTGCTTTTATTGTGCAGTTAGAGTCTACATTAAAAAAATCTGTTTCTAGTACATCACTGAAAGTAGCTCTTCAGCATAGGTGCTTTTATAGTTAGCAAGTCACTTTCCAAAGCTTTATATGGATAAATGGCTGGCAGTACCAGGAAACCTACCAGATAGGAAAGCATAACTAACGTTGTGTTAAAACAAGTAATTTTTCATGGCAGCCTGGATTATATTTTCATTGCTCAAATAATACGTATTTGTGTTTAAATTTGTACCAATGTTCAGGCATTTTGAATGGAAATAAATAAGTGCTGATGGAGCTTCATAGTACAGAAGAAAATATTTCTATGTTTAGCACTTCCACAGTTACGTTACCTAAAAGCATGGGCCGCTTTTTTTTTTTTTTTCCCCTTTCTTGTCCATTGTCAGTTTTGATCAAAGTCATTGGAAGCAGCCGTCCAGTGCTGTTGTTCCGGACGTCAGCTGTTTGCTTTTCTGAAAGCTTTTGATTGTAATCATTCATGAGACGGCTTGAGCGTTGGGCACATGGATGCAAGGATAAGGGTTGATATTCCAGATGGCATCCCCTCAGAATTTATTGTCTGATTTACTGTTTTATTATTTATTTAGCCTTGCCCAGGTCTTTTTTTTTTTTTTNGCTGGTTTATCTGAAGTGTTGAGAGATTCTGATTTAATTATTGTCTATGTTCTCCTAGGGAAAACTTTACGGGTGTTATTTTGAACAAGATACTAAAGGAATTAGAACACTGTGTTATTAAGGAAAGCCAAAATACACAGTAACTGAGCAAAGGTTCTTATTTTTAGCAATACATTCAAAAAATGTTAGCTGGCTATGCTGGACTTTTAGATGGCAAAACTGGTAACATTTTATAGAGTAACCATTCAGTTAATGACTAGGGTTTTAGCTGCCTCCCAGGGTAGGTTAGGAAGGGCAGCTTGAATCTGCGTGAAACAGCCAGAATAGCTGATATCCCCAGCTGTTTGCTGAGGAACGGGTATCTTGGCCATTTGCTGCTTTGCAAACAGGAGTGATGAAACCATTCACATAGTGGTGCACTTTTATTATGAACTCATTTTTTGGACGCTTATAACTCAGCCATAAACTAGGCTCTACTCATGGATTTGGCAATAGAATTAATCTTGAAGTAAGAGTATTCCAATCAGATGGGATGCAAACAATAAGCAAGGAGTGGTTTTAAAGCTTTGGTTTGTTTGCCATGATAGGTGCAGCTGGCAGCTCCGGGTCCCCCAGGCGTGTAAATCCGTATGGTCTTACAGGCTTTTGCAGAACTCTGCCGGGTGACAAGTGAGTCTGGCAAAGAGTGAAAAATTGGAAAGCAGGACAAGCTAAGAAAATACAAAGGGATGCCTTTGGATAGACTGTTCTTCCCTAGAGAGCTCCACGCGAGCAGTGCACGTATTGGCTCAGTCGAGGCTCCTCCTGCTCCACGAGTGGGAAAAGGCATCTGCGTGGCAGACCCCCCCCAGGCCTGTCACTTTGATGTCACTGTTCTGCGCAGGTGCGTCTACAGGGTTAGTCGACTGATTTTCAAGAAGTGAGAGAAATTAGCAATTTACTGTGAATTGAGATGACAGTCAATGTTTCCTCCTTCATCAGCCCCTCATGCTGACTTTTCTGCGAGCATGATTTAGCCATGCAGCAATGGGAATTGTGATGGTGGAGATGGTGGCCAGCAGTGAATATGCACCTAATATAGGATACATTGAGGTGTCTCCCATGAATTCTTTGGGGAATGAGTTGAGTTGAAGCTTAAAGTTTAATTTGATGGCATTGTATTTAAATAAGCAGCAACAAAAACTTTGCATTCCTACATGGAATGGCCCAAAATAGAGGCCAGGAGATCTTTCAAAGGCTCTTACAGTAACACTAGCAGAGAATATAGGGTATCAAAACTGTTGGCTCCAGAGCTGCAGGAAGCTGACTGATTTCCCCTCATCCCTTCACAAACCTGGATTAGAGTAGCTCTACAACAGGCCAGTCAACCAGAAATACTGGCACTTCTAACAGCATTGCAACCTTTTATTATCTCCACCTGCACCACTTGACATTCACAGCTCCCGCTAGAAAATGTGGGATACTGTTCAAAGTATGGGCGTTTGTGGTGGGCTCTCGTGTGCTGTGCAATTATTGCAATACCTCCCCAAAGTAATTTTTAATCTAGTGGAGCTTTTCACTTGGGGATGGGAAGTTAGAGATCTGTGTGAATGCTGAGCCCCACCGTATGCCATAGGGATGGAGTTTGTTTTTTCAAAAGTCATATGGATGCATGGATATGTGCATAGATACATCTTAGAGTTAGAATGCTGTTGGTGTTTTCTGTCCCCAGGCTTGGTCAAGCTGTGTCCCAGGGGCTTCATCATGTGAACTAGCAAACTAACTTAGATTTTTCTCCATGAAACTACATTGTGGGACTGTATGTGTCTTGATGGGCTTTACTGATCTCATCAATATTGTTGACAACTTTTAGAGAAGGAGCAGAGTGTGACCCTTGCACTATTCAGTCTTTAGTGTCCTGTTGTTGGATGCTCAGTCTGTGTGAATGATCCCAGCTTCTTTGAGTTCAGTGACACAACCTTCACTTACAGCTGATGAGTATATTACTTCTTGTCCTTGACAAAGCAAAAGTAAATTTCTAAGGCTACTATGTTAATCAATAGAGCTACACAATCCTGTGTTGTATTTTCTTCAGAATGTATCCAACGTGGTGTGCAATGAGGAAAAACTAGGTTCAAGTTCTTTTGTCAGTTATAGCAATGCAGATCTGGATTAAGAGCATTACTTTTATTGGAGCATCTGTGTTAGTACACTGGAGAGTAAAATCTCTCTTTTGTTATGTTGGAGCTAAGTATTACAATAAACATCACAATTCAGCTAGGGACGTTAGGTATGAAAGGAAAAGCAGAGGGGAACCATCCACATGTTTTTCTTATGATGTTATAAAGTGCTACAGCCATTCCTATTTGTACTGACCCAAAAATAACTCAATATTAGGTTTCACAAACTTGTCCTTGTTTTTATCACTGTCATAGTAAGAAAAGTAATAAGAAGTAGAAAAAAATAGTAAGTTTAATGTCGAAAAGGAAGTGAGGAATGTTGAAGTTGCTGTTTTAATATGTGTTTTGCTCCAGACTTGTATAATGCAATCCTCTTTGTGCTACCTGTCTCTCTGTTTACAGCGGGTGGTTTGTATCTCCTCAGACTTGTTTTAAATATATACATCACCTTATTTGAAGCCATGCCTTTATGCATAGAGGCTTTCATCAGTATCGGGCCAGATTTTGCTTTCCTTTTATTTGCAGCACAGTTTGAACAACTCAGCTGAGCTCAGTGAAATGTTTCAAGTGTCCTGAAGCAGTCTGAAACAGCCTCATCTGCCTCCTGGTGAAGCTTGTAGCAACACCCCTTATTGCAATATATACCTGAAGAACTACGGCTAATAAAAACAGCATTTATATTAGGGGAACATCACTAGAAAAGCTAGTAAGACTTGCTTATTATAGCTAGAATATTCATTTTCAATGGCTAAACAGGAGGAAATCAGAGACAGAAAAACAGATGAAGAAATTCTTCCCTTGGCCTTTTGATGTGGTCTCTGAGTGGCCACCTTGGGGTGAGAACCTTCTCAGAAGTGTTCCTACTGAACACAAGAACCAGTCATAAGCATTGACATTTTCTTGAGGATTTGGGCATGATTACTAGCTACTGCGACACTGACCCACATGCAACTCTTAAGCAGACCCTCTCTTTTCCAGGACTCTGGGATGAAAATGGACATTCCTTTGTTGTGCTGTGTTGTAGGGCAGGAAATTTCTGTCACCCCTTTAGTTCTTTGAAGCTGTAGCTGTTTTTCGTGGTTACAGAGGATGATGTGAAACAGAAGAATAGGCAACTGATACCTTTTCCCATTCCTTGCAGAAGAGGGAGAAGTCTGAGCCTATCAAGGGGGGTCTGCATTAAGAAGCGTTAAAATAACCGTAGATAAGATTTTGATACAACTTACACCTGAAGGTCTCCATTGAATTAATGTTAATGTGTAATAGTGTTACTGAAATGAGTGTCAGACCCTAGAACTTCTTGAACAATATAAACAGAAAGCACTGAGAGACTTCTGGGGGCTAATTTGAGAATTGATATCTAACAGGGATAGAAGAATATGAGCTGTGCAACATTTTGTCTAGGATTATTTCCGCTCAGCTTCTTGTGGGAAGAGCTGGAGTTGCTTTCCCTTGAGCAATGTTAAAGCAGAATGGAAGAAACCCACTTAAGCATACTGATGGGAAAGACTCCTCTTAGGCAGACTGGGGCCTTCTCCACTACTGTTGCAGGTTTTCTCATATCCCTTTTGTCTTTTATTTCAATAAAGCTGTAGCTACCTGGGAAGCTAATGCTGGGCTAAGATATGCCTCATAAATAAACATACTGTTCCACTGAAGTCAGTGAGAATATATATATATATATATATACACACACACGCATAAGAGTAGAAGTGGCCTGATTTGATTCAGCAGATGAATACAGGACGAGCAAAAATGTCAGGTTTGATTCTTACATGAACATCTATATTGGAATTTTATGCCAACTTTTATTTTCACTTCTATCAGTGCAATCTCAGCTGACATTGAGTTGATAGTAATAAACAAAGAATTTGACTCTTTTCCATTGATGGAGAATTTAATTTTGGGAAAAAATAAGACATTAAGATTATGTTGGGACAACAGCTCCAAACCTAATTTACCAAAAGCTTTCCTTAAGTAGAATAAAAATTAATGACATTCATTCTGCCTCATCACAGGCTTTTGTTCCTAAACTGATGGAATAATTGAGAACAGCAATAATACATAAAATATTTGAAATATGAATTAATAGGAAGAGCATCTATCCCATCACAATGGGAATTTACTGAGGAATTAGCTCTGGAGGCTCTCCTTTATGTAACTTCAAGCGTCTGAATGCAGGCATCATGAAGAAATTAAAATGAACACTCAGCAGAAGTCTATGCAGTTTAGCAGATAGAGGATTTGGAGGATGCTGGGACTTTAGGGAATGTGTGGTCCTTGGGAGGTTTGTTCCTCAGCATGGTTTTGCTATGGAGCAAAAAGTCCAATTTAAATAGCTCTGTAGACACATCATTTTAATTTATAAACTAGTCTCTGAATTTCTTCAAAAGAATACCACAGAGTTTTCCATGCCAATCTTTCATACTGAAAAGAGAATTGTTAATCTGGACAGCTAAGATTCTGGCCTTTAGAGGGAATGCTTCCAGAACAATAATTTGATCAAAACATTCTCAGTTCTGTTTATGAATCTGGGAATATATATCAGCTGAATTGTGTCTGTGCTTTTAATATTAATGGAAACAAGAATAAGAATCTGTATAGACTCAGAGAGATCAGCACATTCAGATCCCCCAGAACATTAAAAAGGGACACAGGGAAGAGAAGGGAGTTCAGAACAATCCTCCTCCTCTTCTGCTTTTCCATTATGACTTATGCATGAGCCTTGTTTTGTGCTCTCAAAAGGTTTAGGAGTGGTACACAGGAAAATGTGCACTCAATTTCTAGGGAGAAGCACACTTTCTGTTTTTAAATTACTTGACTATCTATAAACAGAATGTTTGATAAAGGCCAGTCAAATCTGCCCAGAAATTTCATCAGTGTTTTCCTCAACTTTTTGTCCAGCCTTACCTAAGGAGAACTTTCAATAAAATTTTTTGTTCTATACAGTGTATTTGGTATAAAACTAAACTTGTGATCTCAAAAAGCTGATTCACCAATTAAAAAAAAATCTTGTTCAGGCCAGCTATCAGCTGTGATTTGTTAAATGGTTGGTGTTAGGCTTTCAAAACCCTTTTTAAAGAAAGTTTAGTGAGAAGCCAAAACAGTATTACTATGCAATGATGCTGGCTGCTAGTAAAAGGACCCACGTATTGCTAAGAGCTAGTGCAGTAGCAGCACAGTACATAATAGAGGAAATATCTACTCAGGTGTGGTTTTTTTTCTTTTCTTTTTCTTTTTATTGCTTACATTGCATATGACATGGTCTATTCACTTATTGCTGGCAATTTAAATACAGAGCAGTGCCAATACAGTGCAACTGAACTGACTCTTTCATCCATTCTTTTATTTTTCCTGAGGTTTGGAAAGCAAACCCATGACCAGTATTGTTTATTAAAGCCTCTACTTTCACATGCTGCTCTAGATCCTCCCCTTTCAGCCACACATGGGCTGACCATTGCTTCTATTAAAAGGTCAGCTTGCTCTAATGGGTGCTGGTGCTGTTTGGGTTTGGGAAGTTTTGAACCCAACAGATCCATCTCTCTGTACCAGACTGACCAATTTTTAAATGTGTACTAGCAGCAGGTGGTTGCTCGGCACGGACACAAACTACATGTACAGGTTAATTTTCTCCCCCGTATGATCCTGACGGGGGAGCAGGCTGCTCTATGGAGCCAACATTTCAGTGTCTCTAGCCAGCCTGTGGTTGAAACAGTTGTTGTCACATTCTAGCCCTTTTACCACATTTGAACAGTCAGCCCAGTCAGTAAGCGCTTATTCAGTTCGACTGTCGAGTGTGTGCAGTGGAAGCTGTGCTGGCACCTGGTACCAGGTACGGCTCATCTGCGCGCAGGCTGCCTGAAAGGGCGTTTTGCTGGTTCATGGAGGATGAGAAATGTGCAATGGAAAATGCGTTGTTGTAGCACTTTTTCTTTCAATGTGCAAGTCAAACATTTTTCACAGGTTTCAGAGTGTGCTTCAAATAATATCAGAAAAAGCTGCTAATGTAAAACTTGTCCTTCATTGAAGCCCTGGAAAAATCTTTCAAGACTTATGGTAGCATAAGCAGAGGTGTTATTGATACATTTAATCCATGGCTTGTGTAAGATGTATGTGAAAGAGTAAATAGACATCTAATACATGACAGGCTGCTATTGAGTTTTGTGGGGAGGGGGCCAAGAGCGGTAGTTCTGGATGTTGGGAAGTTTTTGTTCACAGCAGATGACCTGTGGACTCTGAGCTGCACCACCGCTTTGATGACAGGACGCTAGACGCAGGGAGCTGGTTTGGACCCCCAAGTCCAATTTTGCAAAATGAAGTAATAGTTTCTTATTGTCTTTGTGTGAAGCTTGCTACATCTCTCACAAAGCCTTCATTGTGGTGCGGTTTTGATAGAACGTATCAGTAGGTTCCACCGTAAAGCTCTCAGTTCAAAGTTAATTGCTATATCTCAGGAAATTATTGCTTCCCTTCTCCATTTCCTCCTCTGGTCAAGTGAGCACAAGGGTTCAAAGGGGAGCAGCAATGCTGTGAAGGGGATGGGAGAGGATGAGAGGAGGTCTAGTATCAGTCAAAGGACAAGACTTCGTTGCTTCCCTCTTCCAAAACCCCTCCAACAGTAAACTAATTCGTCTGGAGTTTGGTCATATAAGCAGATTGGGCTGTATATCTCATATGAAAGTTATAGTCTGCTTATGTGTTGTGTTTGTCTCCCTAGTTCAGTTTTCTATTTCTTCGTGCTAAAAAATAATAGTAATAAAAGTTCTGTAACTGTTAGTTCCTGGATTAATAATGCAGAAAGATCATAATATAATGTCTGGATATTGTGTTTTCCTCCTAGAGGCACGCAGCAGTGTCAGAAGCACAGGGCTGTTTGCAGAGTGGGAACCTGGAGAAAGGGAAGCCAGTGAGCTGGGAATTCCTGCTTAAAAATAAATTGAATGAGTGAATAAAGAAAACCACTAAGGCTTCAGCTATAAATACCCTCTAATTTAAATTCACATCAGGATGAAATTTTTAAGATTTCCATAACTTGAAGTAAAAGGTGTTTGTTTTAGGGGTGATTAATTCACACTGCCTTATGGGTAAGGGAAAATTGCAGGATAAGGGTAGTATCAATTAATGGTTGGAGTACCTCTCTCACTAAAAGTGTGAGAAAAGATTTTAGTCAAGTGTTTTTCTAGTTTCTTCTTCCTATTAGCATAGTGTTGTAGAGTTTTATGGTTCATCGGCATTGAACAGGTGCTGATCTTATCACCAGAGTAAATAAAATTATCATCACAGTGGTTATAAATTACCCACATCAGAAAAAAGATGGACAAGAATAAAGAAACAGAATTTATAACCACTGTTTTTAGAGTGGGAAGCACTAAGAACAACTGTGTTGCTTGATGTTTTTTAATTTTGTAAGGAAAAGTATAACTTCTTTAAGGACAATATATGTATCTCAAGGTGTGATCTTGCTGAAACTTTGTAAATATCATGTATTACCAGCTAGAACTCAGCCATCCTGGGATGTCTGGGATCCTTTACCCAGACATGATCCTGCAAATCCATCTGAGCAGGTCCAGTGCTCTTGCTGACCGGAGAGCAGAGCTGCTTGGGTGAGTTATCAGGGGGACAGCTGTTAGGTGACAGGCATCTGTGCAGGCACTCTTGTTTCGTTTACAAGGCGATTGCTTTTGAGCGTTTGTGGAGGTGGGACATGTCTTCTTCTGCCTTTCTTTTTAACATGCTGGCCTGTGCAATAACTTTTAGAAAGTTCAATGTTCTTAATGACTAATTTAACAAGTTAATGTTTTCTTTCTTTTCTACATTATTAGAGAATTGCCTGGTTTCCCTGCAAGACTGTTCAGAGACTAGAATGGAAAGCATACCACAATACATTTTTCTTCTTTTCTTAAAAAAGATTGGTATTTATGAGGATCATGATGTTTTAGATTCTAAAGACAACTGCAGCACCTTGAATATCGTCTCTCCTTTGTCACTCCCTGGATCCAAACCAGACTTGAGGCCTTGTTTCCATGGAGGCAGTGCTTGTTATTAAAGATATTTCTTCTACAAACAGACTTGTCAATTCTCACGCCTTTGGTTCAAGCTTTATAGTTTTAGGCCTTATCTGGAGCTTTTATGTTCTATCTTCTTTGATCTTCTGCCAGAAGGCTTTACATTGCCGACTAAGGTTATGATGTTTGCATGTTTTACTTCTCAGTTGTTCTGTGAACTGCAAGTAAGAGATGAAAAACTTACACCACAGTTCCTTCCTTCACACAGTGATATTAGAAGTCCTCAAACACGGACAAACCATGTGTTTTTATTTCATTACTCCTACTATTTGCACATTCTTCAAAGCATGAATATCTGTTGGCAAACACCTGAAGTTACAGATAGCCTCCTCCCTCGCCCTCCCTCAAGATAAACCAGAGTTGCAAAGGATTGTTCTGGGAAGCGTTCTTCTGACAACCCTTTTCCCAGTGAATCCCTTACATTTGTTCTTTTTTCAGTAAAGGTTTAACATTTGTGCAGTTTGGGTAGAGGACTACAGTATGATTTTTTAGGCCAGAAGGCCCTATCAGATTATCAAGTCACATGCTAGCACCCACTATTTCACCCATTATATCTCTTTGCATTGCCAGAATTCTATATATCAGTTCTGTTGCCAGAATCATGCAATGCCAACAGGCTTTCAGGTTTTGACAGATGGGAATCCACCATTGCTAGTGATAAACTGTTGCAGTGGCTAATTCTCTCTGTGCTTATTTCAGCCTTCCTGTGTTCATCACTCTTTATTTTTCTGCATTATAGAGGCCTTACACTGTGGGTTTTCTTCCTGCAAATGTGTTTATGTATCTTGTTCTGGGCACCATTCAGTCCTTTCTGATAAACTAAACAGGTTGAACTGTTTAAGCCTCTTACTGTAAAGCTTTTTTTAATACCCTAGAATCATTACTGTTGTGCCTTGTGTATTCTTTTCCATGGCCGTACCAATCACAATCAATTGAATCATGCGGTAAAGGTTTTTCAGATAAACGCTGTTTTCCCTCTTAGAATATTCTGGACTTTTCCCTGTGGAGGCTCAATGAGTGTTTGAAAACTTAAAGTTTGAATAGAGATCGTTCTTGCTGGGGCACAACTTAATGGTGCTCAAGTACAAGGAGGATTGTCAATTTTTGAGCTGAAAGGAAAAGGTCTATCTCTAAAATTAAAAGCAGTTTTATAACTGAAACGTGAAACAAACAGGCATTTTGAAAACAAAGTTTAGAATGAAAATAATTATCAGAAAAAATACATAAGGAGATAGGTATGTATGCAAATACTCTTATGTAATTTGAAGTAACTGTTCTCTGTGTTCACTGTAGCTAGTATACAGGCTATTGAGACCTTGGATTACAACAGGGAGAAGTTTGGGATATATATGGGAAAACTTGCTAATGATAGATGTACTCGAGTACTAGAAGGAATTTCCAATGAAGATTGAGGAATGTCCATCACTGGAGGATTTGCATCCTGATTTGCCAGAAACAGTTCCACTTAGTGGATCCTGGTTTGAATTTGGGAGCAGAGCCGGTGGATAGCATTTAAGACATTTTGTGGTTTCTTTCATGTTTTTTTTTGAGAATAGATATTTGCAAAATTCTGTGAATCTGCAGTCCTATCAAAGTCACTGTCTTCCATTGAATTCACCGAATGAGAAATTGAAAATTTGCATTTTTGCAGATTCTACTCAAAAGTTTTGTTAGCTGTTCTCCTCACCACCCTAAGTCTGTATCTCCTCAATGTCTCAAGTTCCTCTTACATCCAATTTAGAATAACACATTTATATCCTCTAAGGAACAGCAAAAATAGATAATTTTCCAACCAAATGACCTTAATTCCTTCAGTCTGTCAGTTAGCAGGAAGAAAAGAAACAAAGCACCTTAGAGCCACTCAGTGTTATTAAGATGACCAAGAGAAGAAAGATTAAGTTGTGGGCAGGGTAAGTAAGGAAAGCTAACTGTCAGGAATAAGAAGCTCCTGCTGTGAGCCTGATTCACTGAGATGTAACAGAAAAGATCTTTTGGATCAAATGTCTGAGTTGTCTGAGTCCTGGGAAAGTGGAGAAATTGTGCTGGCCTTTATTGTGGTTTGCTGTCTTGATTGATCCTTGTCATGACTGACTTCTGAACCATTTTTTTTCAGAGTGAGCTTTACGAGTTAAACATGAGATTTCTCCATAACTGTGAAAGCTTCAGTTTCCTCTCATATCCAAAATTAGAGTGTTATTTGCTTGCCTCAAAGTATCTATGTAGCAAATCAAGATCCTGTTTTACTGAAGTTATCCTAATCTATGATGTATTCCCCTAGTATAATGGTAAAGGTGTGAAACTGTGCCTACAGAGGGTTTGGGGGCAGACTTTCTAAAACTGTTAAAGTCGCATATACAAGAAGTGTCATGTTTTTGCTCTGCAGATATGTCCTCAAGGTGATATAAGGATTAAAAAATAGTGTCTGTAGAGTTCTTAGGATTCTTTTAGGTTTGGCTTTGCAAACGAAAGCAGAATTATTCTTTTTTTTCAGGATTATTTTACTTTGATTACTAGTCTTGCTGTTTGAGGAAGAGGAACTTACCGATATAAGTTCATATGAGGATACTCAGCTTCAGCCTCTTATAATCAGATTTTGAAACGTATTTATACACTTAAGAATACAGAGAAGTCCATAGCAGGATTTTCAGAAGCCTCCAGGCTCATTCCCTGGGTAGGATCAGGTGATCATTTTAGACTCTAGCTTTAGAAAAGGGACACATGCAGTTCAGTTATGGCTTCAGAACAAGTTATTGCCTGCTAGCTTAGCCATCACGATTGTCTTTGTGAATGATATAATGCCTGTTGTGAGCTAAAATGTGTCATATTAACACTCAGTTTAAGAGTCTTAAACAAAAGTAGTTTGTCTAACATTTATGTGGGCTAGGGGGTTAAAAGTAGTTATAATGATTCTGCTAAATGCTATCCTGATTACATTCACTTGTGCATCCTTGGAAAATAATAATGTCATTATATGCCATTTATACTGATTACATATACTGAGAAAATGTTCTTCAAATATTCTCTGATAGCATTTATTCAAATATATTTTGAATGACAGTATTCTTTTATCTAGTTGTTATTCCTCCGTGCCATTTGTATAGATGAAAATAAAGCTGTTTGCCAAGTGATCAAGTGAATGCAGAGGTTTGTTCTTGAGCTAGAAATATGACTTTGTGATATAGTAGGAATAACCCTGATCCATAGCTTAAGGAAAGGATCTTTGAAGAAATGATAATAATAAAAAAAAGATAGAGAACCACATACAACTGAAATTGTTACCTCTGAAAACTTCAGTTTTCAGTATTCCAGTATTTTACCTATAATTTACTGTGCTGATCCAAAGGTATGAGTTCTTCTGTTTGAGATATCTGGTGGATTTGTCCATGGTCAGAATCAATCTGGTGCCCTCTTCTTTCCTTCCTCATTTGCAAAAGATCTGAGTTAGGTTCTCTGCTTCATCTTTGTTCTTTAATAAGCATTGCTGAGTGGAAGCTTAAGTTGAAGATTAAGTGATCAGATGTAAATTTTTGAAAAATAATTTGGAAAAAAAGGACATAAATAGCACTCCTTTCACCTTCTCTGATATTTTTATTTGCCTGTGAGATACTGTCTGGGCTGCTATTCCTATTGATCTTGATGGACAAATTGGCTACCTTTGTGAGGATTAAAGATTTGAGTCTGTGAGCAGGTAAAAAATCATTTCAAGGTTAGCCTTTTCCCAACCTCCATTAAAGCTATTCAGTATTTAAGGAAATTCTACAGGCATTGATTGTCCTTTTAAGCATCAAAAGTTTTTATCCAATAATTTCATAAGAGTCACAATTTTAGACAGCTTTGCTTGTTGCAAAAGGCCAAATAATTCAAATTCAAATCTCTTTGCTTCAACGTAAGTCTATTTTTCTGCTTGAAGAAAAAATTGCTTTCATTTTGTTTTTAACTTTCACTTCTGGTAGGACAACTGTAATTGGTTTTTACGTTATTCAGAAAAGAAAATGGACTAACGTAGGTTCTGAGAGGCTCTTTGTGAGCACCCACATGTATACGCTGCCCCATAAAGACAGAGAGAACAAAGTGAATAAATCTTGTACAAAAATAATTTCTAGATGTAGATAAAGATGTAAAATTTTTAAATATTTCCCACAGTAGAATAATCCAAACTATCTGCCTATATTTAAAGATAATATTTTAGAGATGTAGAAACTGGGATATACGTTTAAATTTGCACATGATCTGCTTGAGAAAAAAAATAATTTAACATGTTCCTAGCAGCTGAATAGGGGATTTAATTACCTTTTTGTTTTTTATTATTATTATTTTGTGTGTGTGTGTGTAATTCTCCAAGTCAGGAAGCAATGGCTTATGACCTAGGCTTGCTTTCTTCGAAATCTGCGATATACTGAACTAAGGAAAAAGGGAAATACAATTGAACTTGCAGGTAACTTCTGTGAGATTTTTCCTATTAGTAGACTATAGTACTAAACCCTCAAAACAAATTTAAACTAGCAAAACAGACAACAAAACAATGTTTGTTAAACAGAGACTAGTACTTGGGTAATAGGGGAAAGAATTTCTCTAATGTAGAAAGAAGGAAATAAAATATTGCTAAAATAACTCTTACATGAATTAGGAATTGCTGCTTGGTTCTAGATGTTCTACAGATTATTTCAATAGAAAAGAAGTATGGGGATAGGGAAGGGTGATGGCAACTATTAGAATTTTAGAAAGATTTTCATGTGAGGAAGATATTGAAAGGAATGGGGTTGTTAAATTTAGAGAGAGCTTCACAAGCTTCAAAATAAGCTCTTCATAGCTAACAATCTAGCCTTGCTGCTTTCTTATAATGAGAAAGCTATTTAGGCTTTTTTTTTTTGGTAAGAACTAAAGGACAAGGATGAAATTGAATGATAATACTTTGAAAAGCTATAACTACATGAACATTTTTCAACACTCTGGATGGATTTGTAGAATAATTGTTGCTTTCAGAATAAATCATTAACCCTTTCTAGTCTGACTTACACTGAAATAACACGACTGGAATTTCAATAAATGGTCCAGTAATATCTCATGCAATTTCTGAACCTCTGCAAATTCTGAAAAAATATAATCTGCTAGTATTCTGCGAAGTTTTGTTGAGTGCATGATCTTGGAGGGGAGGGAAAATTGAGCACATGAATGTAGGAGGTGTAGAAGACGGGTTACTTAACCAATCCCTTTCAAGTCCAGGGATAGGCTCCTGTTGCCTCTTTTTCAGCACTTGCAAGCATGGGATATCAACTAAGGGATATCAGCCAGGGGCTTCTGGTTCTTTCACAGAGTGACTGTTTCCTGAAAGTTCTGTAGTGTTTACTTCCAGTGTGACAGAAACATGCATTTTGAAGTTACCTTGAATGACAGCAGAATCTGTTAGGCACAGATCTTAGGAGAGAACTTAGATTGGTGTCACATAGAAACATATGATCTATCCTTTTTATCAGAATAAGGACATATTTTATTTACCTTGCTGGTAAGGTAACTGTGCAGTTTTGAAACATGGATCGCATCACTGTAAAGATGAACATTTTTGTCTTGAAATAAAGCTAGATTAGTATTGTAGGAAGAGTCACTAAGGATTTACATTAAGTGAGTAATCATTAAAATTCTTGCTCTTCTACCAAATTTGGGTGCTGTAAAGATGTTTTCCAGGCTACTTCTGTTTTTGCAAGATTAGGAAACATATTTGTCAATACACTTCCTATTGAAAAATTATCACATTTACATTTTAATTGATTGTGTGAAAAGAAGTGCTTTTATATCACAGAATAAATATGAACACAACTATCTTTTCCCCAAAAGGAACAAATTTCAGAAAGCTTAAAAATGGTTCAGCTTTCAACCAAAACATGCATGTTATGTGTTTTTAACCAATTATAAAACAGAATTTCTGTTCCCTTTTGAGTCAAGTATAAGATTGTTAGAAGTTTGTTTGCTTAGGAAATGGCAATGGAATTTGAATATGCTCAGCTGGAAGAGAGGAACCTCTCGAGAAGGCAGCTCACATTTCTGAACGACTTTTTGCAAGCCCAGTAGATCAGGTGCACCTCTTGCGGTGCTGTAGAAGTGGAATACTCGGAAGCCAACTTCAATGTCACCGTTTCATTTGAAAACACCACTCGTGCTAAAATACCTGTTCTGACACTGGTTCTCCATAGCCTCTAATTTATGGTGTCAAATATCATTGTTTCTAACAGAGCAGAAAGATTTCTTACATTAGTCCTTAGATCTTATTTTTAATATCATATTGAGTGTTCATAGCTGAATGAGTACCTTTGAGCATTTCCATTTTATCCCCTAATTTTTCCCATTCGTAGAGCATAAGTGTCCAATTTAACATCAAATTTCTCTTCCATGGATTTAATAGCACTTAGTTTGGCACTTATGGAAATTTCATAGGTAGAACCAATCTCTGTCAGCTTCCCCAGGGTGGAAATTAAAGGGCGTGGGAGAGAATATGAAGCTACTGAGGGAGAACTCCCTGGAGTGATCTCCCTATCTTCCTCTCCAAAGCATATTAACAATCATTTCTGAAGTGCCACAGCTATATTAGGATTTTTTTTTTCCTGACAAATACAAGAAAAGAAGATAAAATCTTTTGCAAACTCTCTTAATCTAAAAGCTTTGCCCTCTGAAATCTTACTTCTGTATGAGTCAGCCGTGCTTGCAATTATGAGCAATTCCAGTGAAGTTAATAAGACACCACTATGTCCAATAGCATTTACAGCAGTGGAGGTCAAATTACAAAGACACTATTGAAGAAGAGCAGTCCTTTTCTGCAGTTGTGCAATTATTAACTCTCAGAAAATGGCAGCATATTTTTTATTATTTGCCTGCTTTTAAATTAATACCATCACTGTTAATTAAACTTAAGGTCACATGAATTCTACCGAAAATGGTCTCAGATTATATGGATACTGGTTTCTGTGGCAACATAATTCATATCAAAAAAACTTTTATTGTGAAAGTTAGAGATGCTTTTAGCACCATAACCCGTGTCAGTTTGTTCTGAAATTGCCTTTTATCCTTTTTCTGCAGTAGAGTATGGTACAGATTTTTTACTTTCTCAAAACATAAATGCTTGAGAGAAGTTACTAATGAAATGTTTGTGTTGATGGATTATCACCACTAGGAAAACATGTATGTTAATCAGCTGTCATTGCCTGCAACCCTGATAATATAGTGGGGGTAGTGTTCACAGTTAGATCTTTAGCTTTTTTGAAATGAGCTGGATGTTGTTCACAAGTACAAAACTTAAAACAAACAACCATACCCCCAGCTATCATATATATATAGAGAAATATATCTGTATTCTTCAAATACTAGGTGATATTTACATTTGCCTGCTTTTGAAACTATTAGGCTGATATCTTCACAGTTGCTGTGAAGATGAAGTTTCTGTTCCTCATACCGTTTCTGTTTAACTTTGTGAGGCGACAACAAGTAACAAGGAATGAACTCTGAGAAAAGTGAAGGTCTCTATTCACTGTACTGGGGACAAGTTCTTCCCCTGGAGGTTTTGATGAATATTTCTAAATGTGTCACTTGCTGACAGCAGGTGAATGAAAGTGGGTTCGTACATACAACTTTTCCTCAAGGTAATGGCAAACCTCTTTAGAAGTTGGCATTTGCTCTCTACTAAGCAATGTTGGTATGTTATTGAATGCACACTTATTTTATACTACCATCATTTCATTCAATCAGGACAGTATCTATCCCTGTTTCAGCATTGTCATTTTTGGGGGCAGTTACTTGTCTGTGTTTGATGTCTTTGAAGCCCTCTTCCACCCATCTGAATGACCTCTGGTGTACTGAGCTTCCAATCTTACTGAGCCATCGAGTTCTCCTAACTCTGACTGTGTTAAGGAAGGCTATGCTGGAAGACTAAATAACATTAGCAGTTTTTTTAAAGTTTTTAAATATACTCACTTGCAATGGAAAAGTGTGACCTATGTTCCTAAGTGAGATTGACAATAAAGTAAAGGATTTATTCCCTTACCTCTCAGACAAATACTGAGCACTGTTTCATCTGAGCTGTCCCTTTGAAGGATGTGGCTAATTAATTATTAGATTAAAATCTGAGTGGAAAAAGATCACTCCCCTGTGGGTAGGACCTGTATTGCAGATCACCATTGCAATCAACCAGAATTGGGGTTTCTTTAGCAGACATTTGACACGAACAGTATGATCACCCTTATACACAGCACAATGGGAACTGTGAACTAGTCTCCTACCGCTTCTGTCAGGAGCTCAGGTATGAGGAAACAGCTGTCAGAAGTAGCTAATGAGATGCACTGACAGAGCTGTGTGAGTAATTTTACACACCTGATGCCTATGCAAAGCCCAGTAGAAGCTGAGTTATTGTTATGCTAAATTATAGAATTTCTATATAGTTGTATATTCACACATGTCAAATACCATTTACATGGTGTGAGATATGCACATAATTGTTTGCTGCTTCACATTCCCCACCCAGATCTGGCCATACAGCGAAAACATGGCCTCTTGCCACAAGCACCACTACCAAGTCTCATTATCTTTTGAAAGGTGGCCCATAAGACTGTATTTTCCCCAGCTGCAGCCTGATTCTGAAGTCTCCACACGAAGAGAATGAGGTCAACAATTTCTGACTCAAATTTGCCATTGTGTTGGTCTGCTTCACTAGATCAGTGATGAACAACGGGCTGGTTTAGTAAAATATTTAAGCACAAGTTACCTGATGTACATCAATGGGATGGTTCGTGTGCCCAAATATGTAATAGAGCATTATCGTCTATGTTAATAGGACTCAGTCCACTATCCCTATTACTAAGGTCCAAAGTTTCTTAGATTTTCTTTAGTGGCAGAAAGATTCTAATTACTGGTATTCTATGGTGCTGTGGAAAGTGTTCTTAAAAACTTCCTGAACAATGTTCCACAAAAGAGAGAAAATAGGAAAACTAGTATAACGATATCCTCATCTTGGTAAGCTGGTAGTCCAGAAGCACAAGCCCTATTGATGTTTGCTATTGATCAGTCTGTCTGTAGACAGCTCTTCTTATTTTTCTCTTTCTGTCTCTTCCTTACTCCTGTGAAATATTAATAGTGATCTTCTTTACTACATCAAAATACAGAATTAAAGTGCAAATTACCATGGTTACATTTGTTGGTATTTTTTTTTTTTTAAACATGGCATTACTGGAGAATCAGATTAGTTTGAGGAATGTGTAATTCATTGTTGGGGTGATAGTCACACTGCTGGATACTGACAAAATTCTATTAATCTTTTTTTTTTTCTGGCTAATTGGGACTTCTATGCCCTTTTCATGAAAGAATATCCTATTCATAAATCTAGTACATCCAGGACTTATGTTGCTTGCTTTTATTACTATTGTATCACTGTTTCAGTAGTTCAGTTTTAGAACTGCGGACACAGCTGTCAAGGAGATTTACAACTGACTGTTATCCCAGTGTTTTATAGCTCAGTCTGCACTACAGTGTCTTTAAAGACTTAACACTTATCCTCTGACTTCAGTTTAAAAATACAATTTCATTCTTTCTATCAATAAGAGCCATTGGTACCATGAGATGCTGGAATAATCTGTTGCCTGCAGTACCTTTTAACTTATTTTGGATAGAATTCAGAGTATCCCAACAGTAACAATTTGCTGCTTAACGAGTTCATTATCAAAATGCACTTCTCGCCTCTATGCACATCTTTCCTGAGTAGTTGGGCTCATAGCGTTGCTGTTCTTTTCCATGTTCTGCTTTGTGTCTCAGTAAAAACACGTGGAGAAAAAGCATTCCAGAACCGGAGAGCAATAAGTGAAAAACTATACAAGAAAATATGCCGTTTCTTCTCCCCCTTTTTTCAAGGGTTTCTAAAGAGAGAATACTGAGACTGAAAGTAAAAACAAAAGCACAAATAGGTCTGTTTTGTCAGGGTTCATCTATCACTATCTTCAGTTCTTTTTACTGACATTCTGTACTTCCCCGAGTAGTTTACTTATCCAGCTATTTTTCTTTCTTTCTTTCTACCTAGAAATAGCCAAATTCATCCATATGCTTTTTTCTTGTCATTGTTACTAATCTGAAAAATCTAATGTTTCCCTCTCTTCTGCCTATCCCCTCTAAAAAAAGAAAAAAATCCATGTGACTTGTCCTTTCTACTTTGAAAAATATTTACCACTCAGTGTTCTCCTTGATACATAGTTCACCTGCTGTTTTTCCTGCCACAGTCTTTCTTTGATAAACCTCTCACTGAATAGGCTACCACTTCAACATCTCTTGGTGAATATGGTGTGTCTGTGAGGTCCAGCTCTGAAGGAAGGAAAAAAAGGTAAAATATGCACCTTTTCTTGATGTTTATGTAAATTTTAGTATTTACATGTATAAGCATGTATACATGCTTATAAAATAACGCAGAATTCCAATTATAGAGCAAAAAATAGTTGTTAAGAAAGAGAACATCATTTAATTGTGAACAGCAGAATTAATGAGGCCTGGCTTCCTATGGATTTGTGTCCTTTGTCTCCTAAATCCTCTCTTCCAACTGCATTACTCTCAGTTCCTTCCCAAGTCTCCTGTGATGATCACTGGCAAGAAATAGCACTTTCTGCAGTTAACATGCAGCTGCCAAAAAGAACTATATAGTGGCTGAATCCTGTCTGTATTTCCCTGTTAGAGCACTAATTTGTTTCTTTCCTGTACAGCTGCTGATTTCCAGAATGCTTTCAGGAGCTTCACGCTTCTATGTCTTTCAGATTTGTCCTCAATTGGCCAGTATTTACTGTGGGAAAGGCATGTTGACAAACATGTAGCATTATTGTCCATTCTTGCTCCTTAGGTATGAAATTAAAAATGAGATCAAATTCAAATATACAACTTGTGTGGAATAAAGTTGTTTTGGAGCACCGGTTGTTATTCCAAAAGAGTCTTTTACCCTTCTTGTAACTACTACTGAGTCTACAGAAGAAATAAAGCACTGCAACATTTCATCTCCTTTTTCAGCCTTTAGTGAAGATCTACCATCTAATTTATTTCTGCATTTCCTGCTCTGATGTCTTAATCCATTGCCTGGATTGCTTTGGACAGATTTATTTTCATGTTGCAATACCATTTGCCGCTGAGCTTTTCCTAAATATGACCCTCTCTTTTACCGAATGTGCTTTTGACTGAAGAAGATGTCAGTACTTTTAAGAAGAAAACCTTAATAAGAAATTCATGAAACATGAAGAATCCTGGGAATAAACTTAATTTTTTCCCCTTGGGGGACCTTCAGATTAGAAGGTTATATTTTTTTTCTCTCATTGGAACAGGACCTTCACAGAACATCAAAGGTATCAAAGATTGCAATCAGTAACATGGGCTGTTTTGGAACACTAAGAAATAATTCAAATAGGAACTCGCTACAGAAAGAGACTCCTTGGTTCATTCAACACAATATCCTACCTTAGGAGGCTGTCTCTCTCAATCCCTTCACTAACTTATTGAATTTTTAAACTAGTTAGTTTCTTACTATTCTTCAATTGAAGGATTACTTCAAAGCCTCAGCATGCCAATAATTCAGAATTTCTTTAATTTTGAGTCTTAACATTTTTATATGTCGGAATTGTATTTAACTCAAGTAATCTTCTCCCCTGATGTTCATCTTTCCTTCTTCTTCCACCAGCCCCACTGTGTGTACATGGGGCAGTCATGTTCCCTATTCTACTGGAACAAATAAACCATTTTTTTTCTATATGGGCAGGTCTGGAATTAAGATAGTCATTTTGTGCACCTACAGCAAACTTTCTTTCTGTAATATCTTTCTGTAATAAAAATAAAATATATGAAAGCTTACAGCCTAGTATTGTTAAAGTCTTAAAACAGAATTAAAAAGAATAAAGAATTGCATAACTATCCCTACGAAATATGTAGCCAGCTCCCCAAAGGTTGTAGAGTATCATGTGTCCTGTTGAATAAGTGTGATGGTTTGTGTGTGCCAAGTAGCTGGATGACAGAATATAAATGTTGTATAATAAAACATTGCTCTCTAAAGAACCCAGGCAGACATACTATAGAAATGGAACTCTTAAGGAAGCATAAAATTTCCCTAGCTGAATATTTGCCTCTATTTGTTATTTCAAACAAATAACATTAAAGTGTAGGCCCTGAATCCATATAAAAATAGCCTTGAAATTGTAAAAGGAGTTTGCAATATTAATAGATTAGAAATAATTCATAATTCTAGTATGTTTTTGAGTGCTGTGTCAATTTATTTAAACTGCTTCAGTGCCTAAGGTTCTCTAAATCATTGTAACTATTCTAACTTGTTTTGATGATAGCTTTGGCTAACGTTAGCTGAAGACAGGGGATTTCAAGGTGTTTGCTAGATTATTCATAATTAAACCATAGCTATACACACAAAAATTGAATTAGTGAAAAGGATTGGAATAGCATAAAATGCTCTGGAGAAGATCTGTAGAAGTATGCTGACAAGTACATTTGTCAGGTCTAGAAGGTCTAGACCCTTGTGCTGTTGAAGCCACAAAAACCATCATGAAGAAATGAACAGAAAGTTAATTTTAAAAGTAATTGTCTGAATTGGAAAAATATTGATTGCGATTCTCTGAAATTATTGTTATAAACCTGAATCTAAAGTCTGATCAGCAAAGCAGCTGAGAGCACAAACCCCAAGGAAAGGGAATAAAAATTGGCATGAGTCTGAAGGAAGAAAAAAATTATCTGCCTTTTTATCCACTTCATCATCATCATCATTATTATTATTATTATTATTATTATTATTATTATTATATAATACAATATACCAGTGCTGAACAGTCACATTGCTGGAATGAGCCACAGCTTGCATGAGAAAAGATGTGGCAAAAGTTGTAGCTTTTTAACTGATTCTCAGCAATAGAAGCAGAAGACACTTGTAAATATTTGAGCTAAAGCAGATTATCTGGAATATATTTCCTTTGAAAAGACCTCATGGCAGGAGCGGTTATAATAAACTTTATGAATATTTACTGAAGATTTTAACTCGGGGACAAGAAAGGAATGCTGTGGGTAGCTTATCATATCATGCTGTGTTTAGTGGTAAGTTAAAGAGACTCTGGTTGAGGTTTGATAACTATGCTGAATCTTTACTGTACTTAGTAATAAACATGGAAGGAAGGAATTTGTGAAAGTGGAGTGAAAGATGTGTGTGACTTTCTCCCAAGCAGTTCTTGCAAACATGACATTTGGATCTTCGTGCAGGTGTCCAAATTGTGTGTCTTAGAAAACTAATCCGGATGGTGACTGGGTTGGAACTAGATGAAGCAGCAGTTCCTCAGATATCTCTCCCAGGGACTCCAGAGATTCAGAGCAGTTTTGCTTCCTCAGCGGGCCACTTCTAGCCTTTGGAGAGGCCTTCCAAAATGCAGTTTCCTCACCCTGGTATTTTTGCCTTTGTTGGAATTTCAGTCCTTTCCAAAGTCATGGATTCAGATTGGTACTGTAGGCAGGGGACTGCTGCCAAATTCTGCTGTTCATTAATTACTGCCAGAGGCTTGCCTTTTCTCAGCAGCTTGTTGGATGAACAGTCTGTCACAAACTAGATGTCCCACTAGTTATGTTTCCTTCAGGCATTGCTGGACAATTGGCAGCACCTCCTCTCACATATTTCATTGCTCTTTTCTTATCATTGTTGCAGGAGTAACTTAATGATCTTGTCCATGAATATTTTGAAGGAGGAATAACTTGTTCAAATACAAACAAAAGAAAAAACCACCATTGTAGCAGGATGTGAGATCACAGCTGAGCGCTCTCTGGAATAACTCAGCCAGCTTCCTGCTCTCTCTGGCTCACCTGTCCGTTCCCAGTAGGCCAAATGGGCTCTGTTAATATTCCCAGGCAGAGTCGCAGACAAACTCCACCACACTTGAATATATGTGATCATATGAAGTATTTTGCCTTGTGATTTTTTTGTGACATAGGGTTATAATAATTCTGCCTTTCACTTCCACAGCTCTGTGATTAAAGCGATAATATGTGTTCTGGGTTCCTTACCAAGTGCGCTATATGAAATTCATTCTCTTTCAACTTTTCTGAGTCTTCTTTTATTTTCCAGTTTGGTATCTTAGCCACTCTCCTGCATTAGCCAAATCTCCATGACCCCAATTACATCATATTTCTTTTTAACTACTGTGTGTTGTATCTAAAAAAAAAAGAAAAAAAAAAAAAAACCAACAAAAAAAACCCTGCTAATTTGTTCCTTCTGCTGCTTCTATTTTTGTAGAAAGAGCTGGCTTGCACAGGACTCGTGCTTTCTCTTTTCCTCTCCTCTTATCACCATTTCTCTAACTCACTTTCTCCCTGCTGCTGGGAGAGAGATTTTGTTTTGTTACTTACTTTTTTTAGTTCTTTCCTGATCCCTGTTGCCCAAGATTTAAGTCTTCACAATCTGTACATTGTTCCTTAAGAATCAAGAACATCCCATATATCTTTTTCTTTACAAGAAACAAAAAAGGAAAAATAAAAGAATCACTTTCTGAAATGTATGACTACTGACTTCCATTAAAAAATACATCTTAGCTAAGCTCATGTTTCTCCCATTATAGTTCCTCCTATTTTTTTCTTCATCTTCCTTCTGTGATAATCCATTTGCCTTTTTTCATATTAATTGAAATAAATGGTGCCAATGTTTTCTTGAAATGAAATGTGCTGTAACCCAGAAAATCCTCTAAATACTGTTACCAAGAAATTCAAAAGCACCTAAATGCCTTAGAAAACCAAGGGCTTTTTCCACAACCTAGCACCTATGTTAGATGTTCTTCGGTGGTGGCATTTTCCTCTGGCAATGTGGTGCTGTGCAAGGATACTGGGGCAGGTCTGGCAAGTCATGTAGCTGGGTATTATTGGTTTTCATCTCCTAAATCATGTAAGCAGTTCTGAACATTTTTTCATATCTAATTACAAGGCAGGATATGAAATTTAAAACTGTAAGGCAAATACCAAAACAGTTAGCAGTGTTGCAGTAAAATACATTTATCTCTAAGAACAGAAGTCCTTGGTCATAACAGAGCCTTAGGGATGGATAGCAGGCCACATGCATGAATGTGTCTGTAGGCTCAGTATTTATGGCTCAGTATTTACTTGTTTCTAAGGAGTATCATTGAACTGGATTCTCTCTGGGAAATGCAATCATTCAAATGTGTGCATTTTCCCCACATCATCACCTCCATTCATAGCTGGGAGATAGCGCAGCAATGACAGGGACTGCTGAAAAGCTGTTTTGAAATGTGTTTTTCATGTTTGAATTGCAATCATATACAGATTCCCAAAGCTGCCAAGGTCCCTCTGTACCACCTGCGTATTGCACAAACAAGTGGTGGGAGTGATCCTTAAAAACTTTGTAGTCTAAACAAATAGGGAAGACTGGAGAGGAAATGGAGGGACATCCAAGCATTGTATACTGGAAGAGCAGCCAATACAGCCTTGATCTTGCAGCAAGGATTGCAGCATAAAGCTTTGTACGCTGTTTCTGTCTTTCCCTTCTTCCCTGTTTCTGGATGCACAGCTGATAAAGTGCCCACCAAGTGTCCCAGGGAATAGTTGGATCCCTAACAGCTTCACAAACCAAAAATTGAGCTAGGGAGACTCCTAGGTCATGTCAAGTGGCAGAAAGACTTCAGAAAGCGTAGTGAGTTGAATTATCAGTCCCTCTTACATGGTAAGTACCTTCTGTAACTCTGAACCCCATTATTAGCCCTTGGAGTAAAGGTCATTCATGAGGCTATTACTAATTACTAATAAAGCCTGGTTTCTGCTTAACTGTATCCACACTTTTGACCTCTCCCCAACACCTGTGACAGATTATCTTTGCTTTGGAGCTCCCAGCTGTGAGCAAGCCCTCCCCTGCCCCTGGGGCTGAAGGTGGTGAACATGCCAGCATGGACATGACTTAGGCCTCTGTCTACACTCTGGTCGGGCCTGGGCAGGTGGGGAAGGAGCTCTGGAGAGTGGGGGAGCTGCGGAGATGCCCTGTCCTGTACCGGGGGGCTCAGTCTGATGCTGCTCTGCTTGCCCACCCAAGCCGTCCTGACCCTGCTGGGTAAATAGACTTGCAAGACCAAGAGAGAGCAAGCAGATCAGTGCAGGAAGGAGCATTTGAGATTAGAGCAGTGTCACAAGATAGGCATGGTATGGACAATACACGAACGTTATCTCTTGGCTCATGGCCAAATACAGTCTAAAGCCTGTAATTAACCCTGTACTGCTTGAGGGGGTTACAAAGGAGGTGTTAGTGTGACAGAGAGAGGGAAAGAAAGCCTGTGAGAATAGCAATGGGGTTCTTTTTCTCTCTGTCATCTATTATTTCTAGGGTAGGGGTCTGTACTTTACAGTTTTGCTTACATGCAAATTGGTACTGGAAATCTACTGGATATGGAAAAAGGTATTGAAATAAACTGAAGAAAATAGATAAAATGTTGTCATAGAGTACAAGAACTGTAAAAAGGGTGAAAAAATGGGCTGAAGTGGAGGTTATAAGAAACCCTAGCTGGATCTAGGAGGTGGTTACTGTTGTGTGCTAGATGACATTCTTCAGGCATTTCGGGCTACTTCCATGGGTCCAGCAGCACATCTTTGAACTGCTGCCATGGCAACTGGCATGGCTTCAGAGAGCAAGGTGTTGAGCGTACCCAAGTGCGGGTACCTGGAAATCCTTAGCGGAGGTATGTATTCACTGTGGTCTTATCTGTGCTGAATTTGTCTGGCAGAGTCCTGGGCTCTGAGGGGCACGATGCATTGGTCTATTGAACATCTTGCTACTACAGCTTTACAAGCAGGCTAAGAAAAGGACTTATTATTTTTTTTTTTTTTCTCTGAAAATATTCCTTTTCAATAGGTTTTGCAGACAGAGTAACTGTACTATGGTGGCTATTAGATGTCCTCCCACTGCCAGTTTTTCCACTCTAACAGACGGTAAAAGTCCCCTGAACTTGTTCCACATATGCTTCTGCATCCCCTAACACTCTATGCTGCACATGGGTAGTCAGCCATCGCAGGAGATACGGCGGTTTTGGAAGCATGTTCTTGCATGCCTTTTTCCATTGGGAATATTTACAGAGTGGTAGGAGATGTGTGGGAAGCGAGAGAGGTCTTCAGTGGTCTCAGAGCAAACAGACAGCCTGGCTGGAGCACTAGAACAGCAGTATAGAGCAAGGGCCCTGAAATAAAATCGTACTTGCATCTTCCTTCTCTCTCAAGCTCTTTCCTGTAATGCTGTTCTTAGTTCTTAACAGCTGCTGTAGTGTTAAGCAGTCTTCTCAAATTTGTGTCAGAACTCCTAACTCTTATTAGGTTATTTTTAAACATGTAAGAAGCTCTCATAGTACCAGAAATTAAGTAATTGTGGGGGGGGGAAAGAAAAAAAGAAAAAAGAAAGAGGAGGTTTTGAAACAAACAGAAGAAAAGGTGTCACCAAAAAGATGTGCAATATTAAATTTTTATTACAATCCCAGATGGAGCAGATAATTTGTAAAGATTAAAATAAGAACAATGAATTTAAGGTATTGCTTTTAAATATTGATTTGAATAACACCTTAGATTTACAGCTTACATTTAATAAGAAAGACAAACCAGACTACACTTTAGAAGCTTAAAGACTACTGAATTCTTGGAATAAAAAGCAAGGCAGTTTGGAAGGAGAAATCAAAATGAGGGAGAAACTTCAACAAACAAAAGAGTGAGACTGAGTCAGGTCATTCAGATTCATGTATTTTGGATTCATGGAATTTCTAGTCTGAGGTCAGATTTTATCATGGAACAAAAGACCTAAAATAACTAAAAAAACTCTGCAAAGTTGGGTTCAGAAGAAATAGGTTTGTTCAAAATAGGAGAGCGTGGAAGTTTTGGCAGGAAAATGATATAATGATGCAGTGGACTTAGTTTGCGAAACAAAAACCAGAATTATTTGTGATGTTGGAAGGAAAAGACACACATACAAACAAACAAAAAACAAAACACCTGATTGTGTGATTTTGAATAAAATAAAAAATACAAATAATACAGCAGAATTCTCAGAACTTGACAGTGTCATGCCTTTACACAAAGGTGCAATGTTTACATCGAGCAAAAACATTTTCTGAAAGTCTGTAGACAATGACAAATAAGTATACTTACATGCATACTCATACATATCCTTCACGGTACAGATTGAAGCAGGAGTGAAGGTGATTGCAGAGAAAGAAAAACGAAAGAGTAAGAGGATTTCTCTGTACAAACTGTTGAGAAAATTGCTGCACCTTTTGTTTGGAATATTTCCTTGAACATAAGTAGTCTTTCCTGCCTGTTTGTAAGATGCTCTCCATACACAGAAACCAAACATTCAGGTCTAATTCTTTCCACTTCAAACTCTTTTTTTCTAATGCTCAGTATTGTCAGTGTTGCTATATTAAAAGTTCGTCTTGTTACATACGTGATCGTGCTCAGTAAAGCTCCCACAGTCATGGACTGAGACACAGACTTCCAACTAGTATGAGTTCACAAGGGCAGTAGGGAAGCAGTTGTGCCATTGTGTAAGTAGCGGTCTTGCTTTAACTGCAAAATTTGAGCTAATTTCTGGTTGGTCATGATGAACGAAGATCCATTGAAACTGAGATTCAGGAAAAGGCTGTAAGGATAACGGAGTGGAAAGATTATTATGGGACTAGAAAAGCTTTGTTTATTTTAACACAATAAAAAAGAAGAGATGAGCTGATAGAGGCTATATTTGCTTCTTTTTAAGGGCATTTAAATTAATAACCTTAATTTATTTATGTAAATTAATTCAATTAGAATTAATTTATGGGGATTAGACAAGTGGTGGACAGGAGAAACACCAAGAAGGAGAAAGTACTCTTTAAGCTAAAAGACAACACCTGACACAGGCAAAAACTCTGTATGAATTGCTAATAAATAAAGATATCACTTAAACAGGAAATTATAGGAATTCATCAGTTCTGGACCAGTTGAGTAATATTAACAGTGCAATTAAATCAACAAGTTCTATCTCAAGAGAGACATTATATAATTGTGGCTGCTCCAAATGGGATTTTAAGAAATTACTGCCTTCAGTACTAGGAAGGATTGGAACTGAACCTGTATCTACATCCTTCATTCTTGTGCCTCCAAGTTTACTGATTAACCTGAAACATGAAGTCAGAATACGTCAACCCCCAAGGCAGGGGCTGTATGTTGGCCTAGTCCCCAAAAAGTAGTTTAGCGTTGTCTGTATTAGTTCTCTCTTTCATAAGCAAATGTTTTATAGACCTTATTACTGTGATCATTGCTTTGTTTGAGGCTTTTCAAACTGAAGTTTTACTTTTTTTTTTTTCTCATAGTTTAATTAGATTTGGAGAAATATTTGTGGTCTTGGTAGTTGCCTTGTTGAAGGCTGAGATTGTGTTGAAGGATTAACCCTCTAGTCCCCTCGTGCTGCAGGGACTGTCTGCTTCAGTGTCTTTCCTTGCATTCAGGATGAGATATCCCAGAAAATATTGTTATATGCATGCAGTTCCATGTGATTCATGAAAGTACCATTGACAATTAATTTTGCATTATTTTAAAGTTATTTTTCATTGTTAGCAAAGAGGCAAACACTTACACGTATGTAAAATAGAAACCTAATATGCCTTTTGAAAAGTCATCATGAAAAATGTTAGAGGAAATTTTTAAACTACAGTTCATTTCTGCAATCAGCTAAAATGGCATATATTTGGGTCTGGATATTATTCTCTGAGGATAGCAACAATTTGTTTGTTTCTTTCTACATCTATCTTTTTGTTATATGATTGTGCAGGTTGCAATGCAAAGGACATGAATTTGTAATTCCTCAGTGCTTGATAATAATTAATATAAATCAAATGATTAAATAATGTATGAAAACTCAAGAGTAACAAAAACATAATCTGTCTTGAAAGAGAAAGATTTGAACTTTCTTCATGAATCTGGACATGTGCTGTTGATTTATAACTCCTGAAGGATAAACAATCAGCTTGACCAATATTGTACCATTGGCAAGCTATTTAATGGAACTTTCTTTCGAGCCCACATTATGACAGGTCTCATACTCCTAAGCAAAAACCTATTATTATCAATTCATTACTGGTTTTCATTGAAGACCTAGGTCACGTCACAAACCTTTTTTTCAAAGATCCCGTCACTATCACTTTCTCTCCCAGAGATAAATAAGGAAATGATGGATGAAACTTACTTACCACAGTTAAATTATCAGTAGAAAATGCATCAGCCAGTCCAGCAGGGTAACGAAATTTCATAAATTCAATAAACCACCAGCAGCATAATGTGTGTATATACATGTGAGATGCAATAAAAACAGAGATCAACCAATCTGATTTGAAAGACAGGAGCACACAAAAATTCGTGGCTGGCAAGCTCTGAGGGAGGCTGTTTGCTGTGGATAAGGCTCACACAGTCTGTCTGTGCTGGCAGCAAGAATAGCCAGAAATTTTATTAGGATAATCTTGTGGTGCAAGTAGCTGGTACAGAAGACAGAAAAGAGAAGCCAAATACTTTCTGGCTTATTTCTCCCAGCCCTTAGTGACTTTCTTCTCCACTGGTAATAATGGGAAAGATTTTCCAAACTATGTTAGAGAGTTTGTGAAAGAAATACCTTTACTTAACATGAAATGTTTCTCGGCCAGTTTCTGATACTTCTGAGTCTGATGAGTAAGTAATTCCTTACTTGTCTGCCAGTCCCATTGATTTCATTAGGACTATTTGCAGATGCCTCAGGATGGCAAATATTTAAGATTACATTTGAAGTTTGACAGCTGCCGAATGCCTTGCTGGATCTAGTCCAGAGCGAGGTGTTAGTCTGTGTAACGACAGACAGACCCTCAGGGCCACTTTGTTGGCAACAACTTCAGCCTGTGGCAAGCAAAAGAAATCTTCTCTGTAACACTGAGTGAAAAAGTCAAGAAAGATTTGGTCTTTCTTAGGACTAGCGACTTAGAGTATGACTTCAGTAGGTTTTGTCTGCTTCACTGCTGATTGTGAGCCTGATAATTTTGTTCACATCCACAATAATTTGCAACCATTTTTGGATGTACTAAATGCTTGCTGTGCATGTACAGTCCCCCACCACAGTCAACTAATGCATTTCTCCCTTCTGTCTCAATTCACTATTTTAGGAACACTGAAGGAGGGAGGAACCCTTGGTGGAGGCAAGGAACACTGCCCAGAGGGAGGAAACAAACGTGAGTTTTTCTGTGAGATTTTGGTGTCCTGCATTTGTCAGATACCTGTCTGCTGCACTGATAATTGGTATTCTGTTTGTGTTCTGAAATAATGCTCAGTTGGTATTGCTTCTACATGACTTTTTGGTCTTTCTGTGAACTTAATACATCAGTATATGGCTCCTGAAAGTTGTCCTCAGTGATGTTACCAAAGCAATGTATATAGATCCCACCACAAACTGAGAGCCTATTCTGTAAATACCTCTGCATTTGTTACTAGACAGCAGACAAAGACAATTTTCGAATGTAAATGTAAAAGTGCATTTTATTAAGTGTAAAAGAACTTTTTTTTTTTTTTTTTAAGACAATAAGTTGAAAGGGTGGAAGGAGATTGAAAGGTGAGGAAAAAGAGATGCAAAAATGAACTCATCTTTGTTCCAGATCTGCTGGCAATATATCTTTTCAGCACTCTGTACAAACTATATTTTTACAGTTTTTTCTATCAAACTTTTGCATGAAAAATTAGAGGACAATGAATTCCCCCTCAGTACTGCACGGCAAAGAACATAAGATAGGTGTGGACTTCAAACCAATGCTGCTGTAGTGAACAGTACAGGGAGCGCCTTTACTGCTTGATTAATGCAAGCTCTTTTGATCCATACAAATGCGGGAAGAATTTTGTGGGTACAGAGTTTCAGACATGAAAGCTGCTGATGAAATATAAGCAATGACTCTGAGGCCTCTTTGAAAATGTGATCCTAAGGAATTTTACACGTGGAAAAATAGGAAGATCTCAATTATCATCCTAGCAATTAGCATGTCAGAAAGCGGGAAGGGATGTGATGGGGAAAGTGTGAGTGTAGTGAATTAACCCTTTTAATAGGAATTGCATGCTGAGTGCAGAGCAATTGGATGCCAATGTCCATGAGTGCCCCAATGTCTTCCTGGCCTTAGAGTTTAGAGGATGATAAAATCCTATGTAGCAATATGTCTGTTCCTCAGGTCTGCATCTAAGTGCATTTGGAAGGGTTAAGGACAAGGCATTTCATTTCTCGATCTTTTCCTGATTGTCGCTTATGGTTTTTTGTTGTTGTTGTTGTTTTATGTTTTTGGTTGCTGTTGTTTTGTTTTGTTGTTATTTGTTTGTTTAACTGAAAGCAAATAGTGTGAGTTATTGGAGATTAGAAATGTCACTCACACATGAAAACACTAATCATCTTCAATTAATACAAAAGACAGCAGATTGGAAACAATATCTGCTAGCTACTATCTATCTGTCTTGTTGGTGTTTTTTTCTTGCTCTCCTCGTTTGGGTGGTAACTAATCCAGAAGAGATGCCACAGAGAACCTTTGTTGTTGCTGCCAGTCTCAAACATTCAAGAAAATACACGTTTATTAGTCTTTGCATGAAATACCATTCACATAAAAGTCGACAGCTAAGCTCCCATTTATTTGAAGAGATTAAGGTTTTATTTTCTGAGTCATGTTTTGCATGTTAGCAATGACAGTATTTATAAGTTCTCCATTTTTTACTAGTTTTGTTTTATTATTGTTATTGCAGTTAGATTGTTTCCACTCATAATTTTGAAAATTATCTGTAACATGCATCATTTCATTTCTGTTACTTTGCTTGTTACTGTACACCACACTGCCACAGAAAACATGGAATTACTAAGTGTAAATTGCATAACAAAATCTGGAGATCTGACCAAAGGCTAGTGCCAAATGAAGTTTTTTGTTTTGTTTTTTCCCCCAAGAAGGGTGAAACGCTAAGTTTTCAGTAAATCTACGTTATACAATGAGGATGGATGGCCACAATAGCAATGTAAGTTTGCCTAACAGTTCCAATTTAATATTTATCTTTCCGTTGCTTTTATATTTTTGAGCTGTAAAATTTCAGATTGAAATTGTTTGAACTTATTCCTATTGACAGTCGTCTTAAGTGGTCCAAAGTGTTTTTTAAGTTTCATCAAGTGATTCCACACTTTATACATCTAGTAAAAGAGAAAAAGGCTGTTTGACAGTTGTCCCAGTTTATTATATTATTACAGGAATGTAGTTTACTGTCAAGAGTTTGTAGATTGTTGAGATTTGACAGAAATTGGAGACAGAAATTTGAGATTTGAAAGAAGAAAGAATGTTGCGAATTAAAAATTTGTCGATCTTTTCATGAAAATCCTTCAGGATGCTATTATAAGCATGACTGAATTTTCATTACTGTCTGTGCAGTAAAAATCATTAGCTGATTGCTGTTTAAATTTTTGAACACTTCATCTGCAGGAAACATGGACCATAATTGTACAGTGTTGTGTAGATGTAGCTCCTGTGGATGGGACAAAGAAAAATGAATGCTGCTGCCTGTCTTGTCCTTCCTCCCTCTTCCCCCTTAGGCTTTAGGCATGAAGTAATCTTTGAACTAGTAGGTTAAGACCACAGAGTGTGATCTTGATGGTGGATTCAGGCAGTGACAGATTATTATTCTGTGGCCATGCCTCATATCTGCTGCATTTTGCAACACTTTAGCCCCTCTGTTTTCTGAAGCTACTGTAGAAACATTGTCCTTTTATTAGAGGTAGTTTATTGAGATCTGTCCTGCAACAAAGTTTGGGTAAAAAGATTAGGAATGGAATGAATTTTTTTGTTCTTCTGCATTGAATATTGGAAATAATTAGCTTTCCCTTGAAAATATGAAATCAGCTTACCGATGGCAGGCCTATTTGCTCACTCTTGATTTTGCAAAATTTGTTAGGACTGTATTTTAGCTGTGGCATGTGCCGTCCTTGCTTTGAAGTCGCAGCTATTGAGGATTATGCATTTGAAGCATAGCTACTGCTCTGAATATGCTTGAGTTACCCTTGATGCTTGAGTAGTGTTTTCACCAATTCCAAGAAATCCCCATCCCCAGAGATGTGATTTCAGTGGGAGCGTCTCTTACTGTCACTTCCACTGAGATCAAAATTGCTTAGAAGAGACAAAGCAGGAGCTGTGCCATTGAAGTCACATGTATCTGCAAGGCTTCAGGGAGGGGAACACAATGTCAATGTAAAACATTACAGGTATTTTTTCTTTCTTTAAAATTGTAAATACCAAGGATTTTGCTTTTGAAAAGAAACCGCTTTTATGAATACACTTTAGTTACTGTTAATAGTGTTTTCATTGTGTCAAAGGTGTATTGAATTTGTTCCATTAAAGCTCTATCTCCTGAGACACGGTTTCAGTGGGAGCATCTCTTACTGTCACTTCCATTGAGATCATGATTGCTTGGAAGGCAAAAAATAGTAACTGTGTTGCTTCTGTAGGACTTGGAAAGACTACAGTGTCTCTGGAAAATGTCACGTGCATTTCTTCTTTCTTTAACTTGCAGTTTTTTTTTTTTTTTTAATGAAAAAGTATTAAAAAAGAAATATGTACATAAAGGGTGAATGTAACATTTTGGATCCCGTTTAGCTCTTTCAGTTCTGTTCCTGTGACCCAGTGCCTAAACCAATAGCAACTGCTGAGCAGCATTCAAACACCGAGACCTATGTATACATTTGGTAACAAGCATGCAAATTAAAAAGAACAAAATCTGCATTTGTCTTGCGTCAGTCACCAATGAAGATGAGTACAAGAGATCAGATGCAATTACGAGTGTGGTCTTGAAAGTGGGGAGAAGACACCAGGGGCAGATTACCCTATTTGCAATGAAGCCCTGTGCCACAGATAAATTTACTAAGCTGCCAGCATAACTTTTAAACTTTTAACTTGGAGAAGGGATGATTTCAACATATTTTCCATGCCCGCATTATCTTTCTACATTCTGGATTTAAAAGGTCATGTGTTACTACACAAGAATCCTTTCCTTCTGCTTGTGTGCAAGCATAGCATTTTGCAGAACTAAGACCCTTAAAAAGGGGAAATAAACAAAGCTAAATAAAACTTATTTTCACATAACCAAAATAGTCACACTAAAACCAGAGGAAAAAAAAATGTCATTCTTCAGGGAAGGAGATTGTATCAATGATGAGGTTGCTTCTAGAGCTGTTAGCTTCCCAAACAGCAAATAAGCAAAAAAAAAAAAAAAGTCTGGTAATTTTTCTTAATTTAACAGGAAAGGGTGACACTTGTTAAGGAAAAGGAATACATTCACTTCTAATGAAATCTCTACTTTATATTTCTTGTTTGGCATATAAACACATACTAGTAAGGTCAAGCACACTGTTATGATGTCAACATTTGTATTATCAAACATATTCATATATAAGCTGTTGTTTTTCTTAAGTCTCATGAAGTCCAGGTGTGAAGGTAAATAGCCTTGATTTCTCTGCATTTCTCTGTCTTTAGTTCTTATTAGCATCGATATAGTCTCTAAATAATAAACCCTAAAATAATTTAAAAACAAACAGCAGTATAAAACAATGGATACTGTACCACCAGACACCCCCACTTCTTACATAGAAAGGCAGGAAATAATGGATTTACAATATCTTTGGAAAATACTGACTTGTTAATGATTAATGACTAACAGATTTTTGCATTCTGCAAACTATATTGATTTTATTAGGCAAGGTCTTTTTTTCTAGTTCTGACATTTATTTTACTTATCTTTATAACTAATATGTCTGGATGAAAACATTCTTCATTTTTAACCTTCATGGAATAACATGAATATGCTATGGATGGATTAGGATTTGTTACACTTTGCGTTGTTTTCCTCTTTAATTCTTTTATTCATGATGGAAGACTATATGTTTTTAAGAATGAAGGCTTTGTCTAGTGGTAGTCACAGTCATCCTACCTGTAAAACATAGCTTCTTTCACTACCCCCTTCCAGCTGCCTTGAAATGAAGCAGCTGAGCCCCTGAGAGTGGCTAAAAGTAATCTCCTTGACTTCTCTGGATTTTGCGTTGGGCTCAGGACTGGAACTCAGAAGCTGGAGCACAGGGGTGTGTATGGTACTCGTGGCATGCACACCTCTTCCAGTGATGCATGCTTCTGTGAATGGTGGTAACTGTTTCTGCCGATGCTCAGAAGAATGAAAAAAGGGTGTGTAAGCCTCTAAGACCTCTTTGAAGAAAGAGGATGTCTTATTACTCAGCCACTTGACTAGCGGTGACAAACTGTGTGCCTCTCTTCTCACTGAGCTAATAACTGCCCAGCCAAGGTACCAATTCTATAAATTAATTCTATGAATTAATTTGGAAGTGATCAGAGGACTGAGATACAAATATGCATCTAATTTCTTTTGCTGCAGGTACTTAGTCAACACAAATTTGTTGCTCTTTTTGGTAGGTAGTTTTGGACTTTATGGCAAACGTTTTTTATGTGAAGCAGGCTGAGGAAAACTGTAATTTGACTTCTTAGCTTACATGGATTTATTTATCGTTTTATTCTCAAGAACAGTTTAAATAGCACTACCAGCAGGGAATCTGACACTAACTTCAGCTGCATGCCCCTTCTCCAGTCTGTTTACATCTCATTAACAATATTGTTCTAATAGAATAAAAATAATTAACTTGTACGTCTTCACAGAAGAGTCAAACAGCCCTAAGTAAAAACAAAATTCAATAATTTACACTTTCACACTTTGTGTGATTTAATTCAGGATCACGGTGATCTTTGGCCAAGAAAATCTCAGATCTAGACAAGTAAAATAAGTTACTTGAGTTCTTGGAATTAGCAAGTCCCACATACTGTTGTCTTTTTTAATTTTCCACCTCATTAACATCTGCAAATGAATATGTAATGCTGAGCCTACAGAAGTCATACTCTTGTCATAAAACATGTTTGCTGCTAGCAATAACTAGCTTTTCTAATGCTGTCTTGCAGATAAATGTGTATTTGCCCCCAAAATACAATAATGTGGATAACTTGCAGAGTTGTGTAATCAACAGACGTCCTGAATTTCTGGGACAATTACAGGTAGCCTTTCCAACTCAGTGGCATCCGCCTTAATCAGTCTAAGTCGCAAGTGGCTTCTAATAGGTAACATTTAGTTAAAAAGTCAGTCTACCACTGAGGGACAGAATTTTGCTACTCCAACATAACAATGACCAAACCTCAAGAGAAGATTCTTCTTTGGCTAAGCACCTCTGTTAAGCTTTATATCAGCTATCACACAGGCAGGCAGAGTTTTTCAGCAACGTTCTCCCAAGTAATCTAGTTTGAAAGTAAATGTAAAACAGTTTCCTTTGCAATTCCTGCCTGCAAAGGGCTCAGTGAGTTTTCTTCATACAGAAATAAAAGTGGGCCACAATTCTTTAATAAATATCAACTATATATAGTATGTACAATATAATCACATCATGTATAGACTACACTCCCACTGTTATCACCAGATGGATCTCACACAGTCATTGTTATGGAACTGTAATTTAAACCTTGGATTCCAAACAGAAGCAACCATTAGCTATCATTTGAGCTAATGCAAAGTTGTGTTCCTGTGGAAGTGTAAAAGGACCATTGCTCAAAGCAGGGCAAATTCATAGACACTTTAAATAAATTGAATCCAGCAATTGCCATACTGATCCTTACTTAACATAGCAACATCTAATAACAAATATAGCATCATAGAAATCCTTAATAGTTTATAAAACATGATTTTCTTTGTTGTCCTATGACTAATAAATTTTCTTCTCTTTGAAAGCTTTTCTATGTGAGAACTGGTTTTCAGGTCTCTTAAAACTGCTGTCATCCACATGTCTCCCAGAATCCAAGTCCCTTGGAAGAGGATTAAGCAGTTTGACAAACCAAAAAGAACAGCTTGACCTTTATGGTTTTGACTGTTCTTTCTTAATGCCAACACAAAGCAAAAATAAACAATATCTGATGGCACTCACATATCAGGAAAGATTGCAAAATGGCATTACCCACACTTACTGACATTTTGAGTGGCAGATGGGGCAACAAATAATTTTTCTCCAGCTTTTCATGTCAATATTTAATTTAAAGCACTGAAGCTGATAAATATGGTGCATTTTAGTTCTACAAAATAGAAATATGCTAGAAATAGAAATTATGCTTCTCTGGCCTAATTGCTAATATTTTGAAAAGAACTGAATCAAAATTTGACATGAAAACAGACTTCTTTCCCGTTTTGGTACAGTGAACATAGTGTATTAAAGTGCTGATAAAAGTCAGTATCTCTTTGTCAAATATTCTCTGTGATGTTTTCAAAACGTCTGTCTTGGTATTTTGAGGTATCTCTCACCGAAGGGTTGAGAGCCCTGCGAACAATGGCACCAAATACTTCATGTTTCTTAGTTAATTGCTCTGACTTATGAATGTTAAATGTTTTACATTTTAATTCAAACATTAAGGAAGTCAACACCAAGTCTGTACTGCATGTGTATGAGCCATGTAAATACAAAACAGTTAACTGTGCATATCTTGCTCTAATTCTAGTAGCTGCCTAGACCTGTGTCATCACTTATCCCTGCTAATTAGGCTTGCTCTTTCTATCAGTCTCACCTATTCCTGCTAATTAGGCTTGCTCTTTTTATCAGTCTATGGATTTTCTACAGGGCCTATCACTACACAATTAAATTCCTCCCCTGTCATTTCCCAAGTGTCTTCCAACGGGTTTTGGAAATGATTTACCCTGTGTTCTGCATGTAAAGCCTTACTGAATACAATTTTCCTATTAGTTAAGCAGTGCTAAAACCAAACACTACAAAATGCAAAGTATATGGATTTGGCTTGAATTGAAGACTAGCTGAAACTGTGGCCCTGTGCAATTCTTAAAAGTATATCAGCACCTAAAAATGAAAGGAGGTTTTTAGTAGATTTCAAACACTTCCACTAGGACTACTTAAGCACAGCTGAAAATCCCACAGTATCTACTTCCTATCTCTTACCTGGTGGCACCCTGGAGTGCCTGTACAGCCTGGACAATTGTACCAATGAGAGGGGTCTTATTTAGTCAAATGAACATCTTGTATCAGTAATAGCTACAGTAATAGAATTGTAATTGATGTATATTTGATCTAAAGCTTACCTTGCAGTCACGGTTTGCTAGGCAGTTTTTACTTTGGTCCTTCTTTTCTACCAGTAATTTCATGGAGTATAAATATTTGAAATAACATGCATATATGGACCATTAGAGTGTTAAGTTTGATGCAAATATACTTCAAACTGCTTGGAAGCTGACAGGGAAAGCTGAATGAAATCTTTATTATGTTTCCATATTATTCTTTTTTTCTCTTTTGTCTCTACAGATACAGGCAAATTCAGGTTAAAGAAATTATAGATGTTAAAACAAGTTACTAAGGAAGAAAAAACATATTAAATAAATCTGACATTGCTGTTCCTGATAGACTGTAAAAATATGTTATTTGTTAATTATCAAGACATTTCTTCATATCGAATTGCCACATTTGTCTCCCAGTTAGTATCATAGTGTCATGTAAGATCATAAACGTGTGACTTGGGATAACTATCGTATGACACACTAACTTTTTTTTATTCCATGAAGTGTTGCTCCAACAATGCATTTCCTTTGTTAAAACTGTTAAAGCTATTTGTTGCTTTGAAAAACTATTTTAAAAAGCACATTTATCTTACAGTCTGTTTGCCTTTTTAGTAGGTATATGTCTAGCCTTTTCTACCCTAATGGATGAATAAAATACTTTTAGGATTTTTTCATGAAATCTCCTTAAAGGTTAGAAATTTTTAGGAGATAAAATCAAATGTGTACCACCTAGACACTACATTGCTGCACTGAATCCAATGTTGGGTAGTTCCTTTCTTTACAAGCATTCCCACTGAGTTCAGGGCTGCCACTGACAGAGTATAGGTCTTCTCAGTCAGACCCTTCCATTGACTGTTGTTTTTATTATTCAGCTCTGAAACCACACGTAAAGGAATGTACCCAGTATCTATGTGTTATGGAGGATGTAAGTGAGAGCTTTGCAAAGAGATAAAATGCTAGTGGATTGTTTTCTGCAAACAGATTTTCTGTTGGAAAATCTCCTGGTGGAGCATCTTCTGGCTGATGGAAGAGTGAACTTACATTTTTAAGGACTGGTGGGGCACCCAAGCTTCTCAAATAATTTGTAAAGATTCGGTATAACCAGGAAGGAAATTATGGGAATGGGGAATCGAAAGGGTTAAATGTTATTATTAAACCAGTTTCTTCTTCATGGCTCTTTTATGGTTATTTTCTCAAAATCTCAACCCAAAGTACTACTACTACTACTACTATTATTATTATTATTATTATTTATTTTTATGTAAAGCTGCAGTTAGTAAGTAAATTGTGTTAGGAGTGGTACAGTAGGAATAAGTTTCCAAGTCCAAATTAATTTCTCAGAACTGAAAAGGAGTTCAGTCTTTTTTTCAGCAGAAATTTGAATGTCTCTATTTTCTTCTTATATAGGGTTTTCCCTCCTTGTTTTTGGGGGCCTGTAAGTTGGTGGCCATGTATGGATGGATGTGATTTCAAGTTCTGGGATGAGGCATAGCAAATACAAGTACAAACCTTGTATCTTCTCATGAATTAAGACCAGGCAAATAGCATTTACCATTCCAACATTAGCGTCTTCAGTCTCCATACTAAATTGCTGAGGAGTCTTCCTGATTATATTTTTATGCAAAATTAGTCTGTAACATTCCTGCTGAAGATAGATTCTTCTGGTGTGAAATTGTACTCTTTGAGTGCACCTCCCTTTACTGCCTGCGCCAGTCTCAGACTGGAGAAGCATTTTAGCTGGCTAATGTTGAAAAAATAAAGACTTTTTTTCTCTACTGAAAAGAATTAACAATTAATTGCTGCCTGACTTTCACATGAGATAAACAAAATCTGGAGAGGTTTCTGCTCAGCCCTTGAGTCCTACCTACTCTCTACATCTGTGGGATGTGAAAGATATCAGCATACTGTTCTTGAACACCAGACCACTGCCCTTGGACATCATAGCTCAAGCCCTGTGTTGAGATTTCCACGAGTGGGTACAAGACAGATGAAACCGAACTACTGTTCAGTTGAGGAACTACTAACTAGACATATCTATACTATCCTTCTCAGTTTTGGGAAAAATGTTTACAGAAAGAGGAAGGATTAAAAATGAGCTCATAAGCCAAAGGAGGATAAACAGTCTCACAAGTAATAGTCTAATACTCTAGCTGCTAAGCAATACTACTATGTCTTTTTTTAAAAAAATATATAGGTATCTTAAAATATATATAGGTATCATTACCTCAGACAGATAATGAAATGCATTTTCCTCTCTTTTAGGAAACAAGAAACAGGATCTTCTTCACTTTCTTAATCAGACACGCTGTCCGTAACTGGAACAGCTTTTCTCCTGTATGCTCTCAGTGTATAAGTATGTTAATATTGTAAATGTCATTTTAAATGGGAGGTTTGGGTGGAGACCTGTCTGCAAATTCCATTTTCAGTTTGCCAGCAAGCACTTTACCCTGGTCTGTGGCTTGCTCCTTTTCAAGAAGCAGAATAACTTAAGGCACTTCTCACACAGGCATTAATAGGTTGTTTCTAGTGGGATCTCTTCACTGAGTACGTGTTAATGTTCGTGATGTGGGTCACAACTCTGCATTGCTATTTTCTCTAATTACCATACTTGAGTGTTTTTTCCCTCAGCTGGAACATTGTGTTCTCCCAGGCACAGTGTATGCAAAAGTGGAGATATCACAAAATAAGAGGAAAAAATAACCTAATTATCTTCATGGTCCAGAAAGGTCCAATTAGCAATTAGAGAAATGTGTTGAAATAAAAATTGTACAGTGCTTCTTTTGACTCTGTTTCTAAACTGTTAAGTTCACTGCTCAGATTTATCATGGGATTAACTAACTGCTGATAAGAACACTTTTAACACCAGAGCGTTAATGTATCTGAACACAGATGGTTTGAGGTGTTTGAAACTGCATGAATTACTGAACTATAGTATCATTGCAAGCTTGCTAATTGTTCACTGAGCCTTGACTGAAAATACACTTTAATGCATGCTGCACCATCACTGAATGTGCAGTGATCACAAATGAACATACACAGTTGCCATGTCAGGAATGCGAGAAAGTGATCTCATGCGTTGGTTGATCTGTGAAGGTGCAGGCTCTGCTCATTCCCTCTCCTTGCATAGGTACAGAAAACTGATCATATGTCACAGAATAAGAATAAGGCAATGACATTGCTTCATTCTGAGATTCCATAGTTCATACTGAATTAAAGGGAGTGGGAACAACTGATGTGGAAGAGGAATGCTTTATTGCAGGAGGGCTGACTGCAATGATGACACATTTTCCCTGTGAACCTGGCTCCTCCCATCTTCAGTATGAACTACACCTGAATTGCGAGGTACTATCTGAAAAAATGTTTACAGACTAGGACTGCATTTGAGAAGAGACTGAAAAAAAGTGATGCCGTGTCTGTGATCCATAGTCAAATCCATAATTTATATTCCAAGGGTTGATGTGGTTCTATAATAGTCTTCATTTATCACTTATACTATTATGTATCTGCTTTGTAAGGTGTCTATATCAATCTTCACTATCTCTCCAGGAAGTCCTAAGGGTAGGCATAGATTCCTACTAGCATGCAGTTGAATCTCAGAAGTCTACTTGGTGAAATATTATTTATTAAAACCTCTGAAGGGAAACTGGAAGAGATAAATGTAAGCACACAGGTAACAAAGAATGTTAATGCTTCTTCCTCTGCAGGATTGCTTTTTTCTTCTTTTTGTCCAGATGGATTCATATTTTTGCAATCAGAAGCTCTGAAGTTGGTAGCTGACAGGAATAAATCTCCACCCCCCCCACGCCCCCCGAAAAGCAGTATGCTACATTTGGGGGGGGTAGGTAGGTCCTAATGAATTATTGTAAGAAAACTTGTAGGCTGCATGATATGAACGGCACAGAGGGTAATACCTGAATTTTCCTCCTTGTCCTGGAGGGAAAAAAATAGCAAAAAACATACTCCATTTTCCATCATGTATTATGTTTCCTTATCCATCTTGTCCTTCAGTTGTTACAGCCATTTCTTTTTTGTATCTCTTTGTTTTACAGCATTGACAATGTATAATCTCTTTTTTTCTTCATAGACTAGAAGGTGCTTTTTATTTTTAGATTTCATGCTCAATGTACTTATTCTCTGATTTTGGCTCACTCAAGCCAAACCAATTCTTGACTGTGCTTTGCTGTTCAGGTGCAACATACAGATCAGGCTAGAAGAATAATGACAGGTAAAGGCAAAGGTACTCATGGTGCGTAAGACATGCGCGCTCAGAATCCAAGACTGCTGTATATAAGCATTTAAATACAAGAATGCTTGCTAGGATATATGAAATGTAATATTACACCTCATTGTTACTCAGATGTATTCAGAAAAATATTTTTAGTAGTTTCTCCTTGTAACAAAATTCTAAAAAATTGTATCCATCTTGACACTCCCTGCCTTTTGGGGCTCCATTCCCCTATAGTGGATCAGCCATTAAATTTTTACATGAATTTCCTTCTTTCTCTGACTCTCTCTCTCTTTTTTAATTAAAAAAAAAAATGCATAGGATGCTTGCAACGAGCTTAGCTGGCTTGTGTTAGAAGTATGTCAAAGAAGACTGTGTCATATTGCTTCAGGGTACAGAAATAATTGGTAAGATCTGGGCTGGGAATCTGCTCCATTTTTCCATTCACTGCATATGAAACAGGAGGTGGACTATGTGGAAAAGGTCCACAAAGACAGAAAGTAAAGAGAAAGAATAATGATGTAGAAAACATGAGGTATGAGAGTGTGGGGTTATTTTTTCTAGGAAGAGACAGTCATATCTCCTACCTGCACAGGAAGGAACAGAAAGTCTCTCTGGAGAGGAAGGGAATAACCCAACAGCTAAGACAAAAGTAAGGTGGCAAAGAAGATTTCAATTAGGTAGGATAAAAAATAACAGTTGGCAAAGGGAAACATTGCAGTGATTGAATGTGGAAATACGGCATTTCTGTCCTTGGTACTTTTAAAGAACACGTGAAACAAGCACCTGTCAGAAATACCGAGGAATAGCTAATCCTTCCTTAGGGCAGGAGGATGTATTTGGTCGTGACTTAAAATCCCCTTCAGTACTCAATTTTCATTGACTGTTTTAAGATTTCACAGGGAGACTTTCAGCCCAAAGGGTATATACTAGGAAGTCCTGTGTTGTTTTGTCTGAGAATTTTTAGATGTTTTTTTTCTCCAGGAGTAAATGGAAAATGTCACATGGGGAATGTCTGGTCAAATGAATGAATGTTGAGAACTACAGTGTTTTATAGATGCACAGTGAGCAACTCTGTAAAGCAGATTCCTGTGATTGCTACAATCAATGTCAAAAATCCTATTGACTTAAGTGGTTAGAGATAAAAACCTTAAGCTACTTGGAAGATCTTAGTCAATTTGAATAAAATTATTCTGCTGTGTGTGTCCAGCCAAGCTATAGTTTTCTGTTCTCTTGAGATGTGACAACCTGTCATGCCAAAAATCCCCTACCATTCTTGGATATTCATTTTAATTAATATTAATGAAATTTGGCTTGAGCAAGTTATTTTGCTGGCCAGATTTTGTGAAAGAATTACCATTCTTGCTGCTTGTCTGCCTTCTCACCTTGGTGCTTCCATTTACAGAAGAGGTAGCTGCAACATAAAATATTCATTCATCAATTTACTGAGGTTAAAAAAGCCTCCCCCCCCCCTTTCCCTTCAGTTGTTTGGACTCCACACCTCTGCCTGATCAGCTGTTTGAGGGTGTCCGAGGGTAAGCTGCACTCCTTTGGGGGGCTGGCAGAGGGCACCTCGGAGCACCGAGAGGAGCCTGGGGCAGGTGAAGCTGGGCTGGGGGCCACCCTTGGGGCTTGGCCCTGGCTGCTGCCCAGTGATGGCAAACAGGTGTGCTGCCAGGGTTCACAGAGCAGCTGACCTTGGTTGTGGGCTTGCTTCTTTCTGTGTCAGCTTAAAACCATCCTTCAGGTTTGAGTACCTCCTGGCCCTTCCTGGGGTGATGCCTGCAGGGGCAGAGCACAGCTGCCTGTTGATGTGATAGCTTTCAGGTGAGGAGCCCTTCCCTTTATATGGGGGTGGGACAGTCTTTTTGGCCCTTATGTGACTCAGCTGCTGCCCTGAAAAGCGGGAGTGCTGGTGGGTGTGGTGGTGCCACACCACCTTGCAGCAAGGTAGTGGTGTGGGGGGCTGGAGAGAGGGCAGAGCCAAGGGGAATATGGCTGTGAAAAGCAGGAGTCCTGCCCTGGCTTCTCCCTGGAACAGTGCTGCAGGCTAGCAGGGGAGCCGAGCCAGAGGCTGTGTGCATCTGGGCACTGCGAGGTAAGCACTGTTCCTGCACCAGAGGCAAATCCCCAGGTGAAGGCTTGCCCCAGATGTGCTGTTGGCCTCTGCTCTCCCTAGCTACTGGCAGTCTGTGTACGTCTGGCAGCTTCAGTGGGTGCCCTGTGCTGCTCAGCTCAAGAATCTCAGCTTATTTACTTGGCTTTTAAGGGGGGAAACCTTCTTTGCTCTCATAATGAAAGGTTGTTCTGATGGGCTCAAAAAACCAAATGCGAAGTATGTGTTTCTAAGTAGTCCTTAATGATTGTAGTGGGTGAGTCTGTGTTGTGTGATGGGGAAATATTTCATAGGAGGAAGAGGCTAACGCAGGGAAAAAATTTCTTTCCTCCCTGTGTTTTTTTTTTTTTTTTTTAAGGTTAATCTGTATTTGATCCTAGATTTGAGTGAATCTGAGACCAAAATCATATGGACTTGAAGTTTCTAAAGGTCTGAATCTTTGTGGGTAGACAGCCGTAATCCTGGTTTTTGGTCTTTTTTGTTGTTGTTGTTAAAATGTGACAGAGTACATATTGTTATATTTGGGATATATCTCAAACTGTAGCATTCCCCTGACTGCTTCATCTTGCTGTTCTGTGTACAAAGAGGGGAATAATGCCTCTGACTGCAATGTAGAAAATTTATGGAACTCAGCTCCTCAGAACCACTTTTCCACAAAACATTATATATATAGTAACTCTCTGTCTCACTTCCATTCTTCTCATGTCCTCTTCCGATTTAAAACATCCCAAAATTTAGCTCTAAACTTGGACTAACAGCTGCCTGTGCACTTAATCAGTAGAATAAACAGAGTACCTGTTATATTATTGATCTTTAGAATATTGTTCTAGGCTTAAAAATATGTTCATCTGTTATTTAAGCCTTTGATTGTTTTCTGTTGGGTGTTAAATTCAATGTTGTGTTAAATTGGACATACTCATCTACAGAAAAATAGCTGTTATCTATGGAAATGTCCTTACTTTCATTATAGTATGGTATATATTGCTGTAGAGGTACGTGCTGTAAGAAAATCTAAATTACTTTCATTAGTGCTTATGAAGCTAAGAAGGACTTTTCATTTGAGGAATTAGGGGTAAACTTAGGCTTTTAAAAACTCTAGGAAAAAGCTAGTCTTTAACATACTAATTGACATATTTTAAAATAAAATATATTCTTTAACATGGAAGTATTATGCTCTTTGAGGAATCCTAAGGCAAATATTTTGGCAGTCAGCTTAATCTTTAGTACGGGGGGGGGAAGACAACTGTAAAAGTTGCATCAAATACTGGTTGTATAACAAAGTG
>VXAA01000465.1:479583-492030 GCA_013399115.1 Anseranas semipalmata
TTTTTTTTTTTTAATAGTTGGAGAATTTAATGTATGAATACCTGGAGAAATCTAGCTTCCTTGCAGACAGTGAGAGTCCTACTGACTTGGGGGAAGGCAGGCTTTCACCTCCTTCTGTCTCTCGCAGAAAGGGAGGACTGGAGGGGCTCTTCCAAGTCCAGAAATCCAGGCATCTGCCATCATAAGCAGTTGTGACATCTGGTACTATTCAGAGGTTCATGTTACTTGCTCACATACACATCTTCCCATGGATCTACTATTCTAATCATTGAAATCCTCTTCTGCTTGTTTTACTACTATGATTCACTTCCAGGTGAAACCTGCAAATCTTGAATCTATTTCTGGCTGTTCTCCAATGTTGGGTGTTCCCTTTCCATAGGTAGTGGTTATTCTTTTTTAATGTACAACAATTGCCTGTCAATTCTGTTTTTCTGGGTGAAACTATTTAGGAATAGACAGTAAATACTGCTGACTAGTCCCTCCTAATCGGCTGCTCCAAACTCCTTTTTCCAGGCAGCGGGTGACTGACTGGCAATTTGTCTGGTAATGAATCCAGGATGCACGGGGAGAGAGTGCTGCTGGCCATTTTAACTCAGGCTAATACTGCTTTCTTTACCCGCATCTTTTGATACTTTTCCCACTCTCTCTGCTCTGTAGTGCATCTTGCTTTGTCTCCTTCCCCTCTCTACCCACCTTCCTTTCCAGATGGCCCTACTGATGCTGGTGCCCCAGGGCCTTGGTTCCCCCCACACCTCCTGCCCCACTCGGCTGCAGGGGGGGTCCCAGCGCAGTGTCCCAGGGGCTGCCTGGTTTGCACAGGGGCAGGCGCAGCTGACCAAGGTGCAGCAGCCTTTACAGCTGCTGTTTATGGCTGAGGGAACAGGGCCAGCCAAACGCTTTACTTTATCCAGAAAGTGCAGTAGGCCAGCAAAGTGGCTTAGTGGAACGTATCCAGCCGAAGAGCCATATGTCAGGCAGGCCTGGTGCAGCTCGGGGACTCTACGTGATCCTTTGAATGTAGTTCATCCTCAGTGATTGTGAATTCCCCCAGGTTGAGATCTGCCTGCCTAATGCCAGACGGGTGCTTGTTGTATGCCACCAGGGCTGGGAGCCTGAGTACCGCTATTCCAAAGCCTCATATTTGGGTTCTTCTAGTCAGAAAACTTTTTGCTCAGTGTATGTTATCCCTTAAGCTAATGGTATAAGCCTTATGTAAGCAATTTGTATAGGAGTCATCTTTTTTTTTATTATTATTATTACTGTTATCTGCCTGGATGCCAGCTCCCATTGTATTGCATGGCTGTGGGTACATGTCTCTTAGATCTTGCTGTGACCAGAAACAAACTAATTGTAACTTTTACTGATAGCTGTAAGAGCATTCAAAGCTATTTGTCCCACCCTTTCTTAGTCTAGGTAAGACCTGCTAAGCCTGGGAGAATGAACAAATGCTTGGTTACAATACAGCACATGATGTTAACCACTGAAAACCTTTTTTTTCAATGTTCCAACTTTTAAAAATGTTGCCCATATCTTTGAAAGAGTGGCTGCGTGGCTAGATTAGAAGTAGGATCCAGCTGAAAGGTCAGTGTTTTCTTGCTGCTGCTTGGTAACATCCTAAACTTTTCTGACTTGGATTAGATTAGACTCATGTTTAGCTAGTTTCCTCAGCAATGTTTTGTTTTCAGATGTTGCATTTGCTTATCACATTATTTCTTTCTTTAACAAGGCCATTCCAAGGAGTTATTCACTTTGGAGATTATTAATTGTGTTTGATAATTGTGTGTGTGTGTGTGCTGGGCTCACCAACAAGGTATTTGTGTCTATATCAATTGGACCATTAAATGAAAATCGAATGAGCAGATAAATCCAGCTCAATTAAATCCTGAAGGTATCTGATAACTGTATATTTCTGTGTGTAAATACATATTGTGTTGCATATTTCCAAAGAGTGCAATAAAAGCTAAACATTAACTCTGTGTTATTGCCAGATGCTTCTGGAGCTGGAATAACAGCCTGGGGATGGCTGAGGTTCCTTTAGTGGGAAGAGTAAGAGAGGTACATAGCGACCTCAGAAATCTGCGGTCTCAAGATGAAAGCATATTTTGGATCTAAGAGGGACTCCTAGCTGTTAGAACATGACTGTTATTACTTGCTTAGTAATATTTATTACTAAACATTTCTGTTTATTGCCTAAGAAACTTTAAAGGCCATTTTATATACCATTGCAACTGGAAGCAAAATACAAACATTTGAGTCCTAAACTTGATTCACTTTTTAGTATGTCTTCTTATGATATGGGCTATATATTTTGCTATGGAGCAATACAGTGGGTGTACAACCAGTTTAGGACAGATACGTGTGCCAAAGAAATGGCTATGTAGAAGAATTGAGAGATTGGCTTTGTGCAGGATGTCCCCAAGTGGAAGCGATGCCCTCCCTTCACTGTACCCAGCACCTCCTGGTGATGCTGTGGCTGAGCAATGCTCTGCCTTTCCTCAAGCTGCACAACATTTCTTTGCTGTCTGCTCAAACATTTCTCTTAGAGTTTATTGCTAACTTCAGGGCTGCTCCTTTGTCCTTTGACAAAGAACTCAGGTTTGTTAGTCTGTTACCATGGTGTTTCCTTCATTTTATATTCCTTTGTGAAAGATGCCCTGGTCCATATAGAATCTTACAAACTACATTTTCAGTTAAATGGTATTCTGCAAGACTTGTGCATGTGTTTTTGCTAAACTAATTTTCTTTTGGGTTCATTGATCTCTTTAATGAAAGCCTAAGCATTTTTATGAGCCAAAACCTCATTATACTGTACAGAGGCTGTACTTTAAACCGATCTGTTCTGTTACTGTACATTTTAATAAAACTTTATTAGATTTCTCTTCTGATGAAAGACAGTAGGAAATGTTTCCTTCATTAGAAAACTTGAGGTGCTGGGAAACTTAATGTTGCATCCTTGTTTTCAGATTAATTATGGGTATTGTTATACCTTATTAATGGGTCTTCTGTGAAAGGAAATCGGTTTATCTCATAGAATATCACTGCATTCATGTCAAGATTATCTTTACACATCTGATCATGTGGCTCCTTTTCAATGAATAAGTGTTTTTCAGTGTTGGATTTATTAAGCTTTTCCTGTTGTAAATGGATATGATACATATTCTATAACAAGGTGTTTTATCTAAATTCTGCTTCTACCAGTGACACTTCATTTTGCTACACAGCAGACGCAAATGTAAATCTGCTGAAATGTATTTTCTTCCTTCTTTTAGTGAGACTTTTTTTAATTGGCTTCCTGTGCAACATGGGGTACTGTAATCTGTACATTTATTTAGGTTGTCTGAATGTTATGAAATGAAATTCTGATTTCATAGAAATGAAAGCATTTTTATGTAACTTAATTTGGTAAAATCCCAAGTAGTTATCTGGAGGGAAAAGAAATGATGAGGAATTAAAAACTCTGGAGGATTTGCTCAATTGAATCTAGTCCAATATTTTATTTTTCCTTCTGTGAACACTGCATTTATGCTTGGGATGGTACTGAGAGCAGGACAACATGCTTGACCGCAAACTACGATAGGGGGGTGGTGGTGGTGGTTGTATTTTTTTGTTGTTGTTGTTTTGGTTTGATTTTTTTTTTGGAGGAGTCTGGACATAAACCACTACTTCCTCATTCTCATCTTACAGTTGCATTTGTTAGTTTTCTGGGTTAAGTAAGAGAAATTAAAAACTGCTTGCATTTTCTTTCCTTGTTACCACTACTCTGGAAGGCTATAGATCAAGCAAGTTTCTTGTCTCCCTTTCTGTTGCAGCAGTTACTCCTTTGTTCCTAACTCTTAGTTGTTTTTTGTTTGTTTTGTTTTTAAAGAGGAAAATATTTAATGTTGGCTAACCCTATTTGGGTTAAATGTATTTTTTATATATATGCATCTTGCATATTGTTCCTTTTAAAAAGGGGAATTGATGATAAGGTTACATTTGGCTAATGCAGACTTGTTTATTTGAGAGCAATTTGCACAAAACTGTAAGCGCAAGCAAGATCCAAATATAACTTAAAGTTGGTACTCATAAGTATATCCTTTAATTATTATTTTGCTATTCCTTAGCTGGTGCTCAACCCAAAAGCTCTTCTTCGTTTCCTATTAGAGTCGAGCTACAAGTCTGGACTACTATAGACTTTTTGGTTTCTTCTTCAGCTTGCATCTCTATGCAGAAAACCCTGCAGTGTAGGCCCCAACTGAAAGACCTGTGGTTCATTCTAAAGATCTGCTGATCTTGTATCCTCCTGCTCTTCTTAAGTGATTTTTTTTTTTTTCCTGACTAACGATGTTCAGCAACATGAACGCACTCGGAGCAGTGTGGCTGACCTTGGGTTACAGCCACACCCCCATCCAGCTGTTTCTCACACCACTTTTCCCCCCCACACACACCGAACTGCTTGTCTGGTGTTCATGCACTTTCTTAAATATATTTTCCCTGAGGTGCCACCAGCCTTGCTGCTGGGCTCAGCTGTGCCCTGTGCTGGAACTGGTTGGAGCCGGCTGGAACTGGTTGGAGCCGGCTGGAACTGGTTGGAGCCGGCTGGAACTGGTTGGAGCCGGCTGGAACTGGTTGGAGCCGGCTGGAACTGGTTGGAGCCGGCTGGAACTGGTTGGAGCCGGCTGGAACTGGTTGGAGCCGGCTGGAACTGGTTGGAGCCGGCTGGAACTGGTTGGAGCCGGCTGGAACTGGTTGGAGCCGGCTGGAACTGGTTGGAGCCGGCTGGAACTGGTTGGAGCCGGCTGGAACTGGTTGGAGCCGGCTGGAACTGGTTGGAGCCGGCTGGAACTGGTTGGAGCCGGCTGGAACTGGTTGGAGCCGGCTGGAACTGGTTGGAGCCGGCTGGAACTGGTTGGAGCCGGCTGGAACTGGTTGGAGCCGGCTGGAACTGGTTGGAGCCGGCTGGAACTGGTTGGAGCCGGCTGGAACTGGTTGGAGCCGGCTGGAACTGGTTGGAGCCGGCTGGAACTGGTTGGAGCCGGCTGGAACTGGTTGGAGCCGGCTGGAACTGGTTGGAGCCGGCTGGAACTGGTTGGAGCCGGCTGGAACTGGTTGGAGCCGGCTGGAACTGGTTGGAGCCGGCTGGAACTGGTTGGAGCCGGCTGTGCGCAGCCTCCCAGAGGCCCAGCAGCCCCCTTCCAGTGCCTGGACACTAGCACCCAGCACGGCCTCTCTTGGTGCTCGGTGGTTTGTCCTTTCTGATCAAATGCTGTCACATTTTTGAATATCAAAGTTTTCCCAACAACAGCAGTCTCTTCCTCATTGTTGCTGCTGGTATTTTACCAATCCAAGAGCTCCGTGTAACGGCTCTGCTGTGTGAAGTGCTTCGGGCTAGTAGTGGCAAACCATCGTCCAGCAGGGAAAGGAGACGGGAAGTCTACAGGTTGAATCAGTTGATGTTTTTTGGTGAGTGTCCCTCAGTCTTACCTAGCAGTAAATAGTTGGAAAGTGAGTGGACGTGCGCCTTTTCTTGGAAATTGTGAGAAGGAACGAACGCCATCTTGTGCAGTAGCAGTGCAGGTGTCTAGGTTACATGGAGCCTTCGTCTCCTGGCTGAGAGTGCCTAGGGCTGCTCTTTGTCATGCATAGAACTTCAGGTGCAAAACACTTTTAAAACACGTTCAAAACTTTTAGTCAGGTGTAGATGCTCCCACCAAGGAGGTGCTGTGAATTACATTCCTTAGATTTCATTAACGCTCCTCAGTAGGAGGGCTTTAAATCCTACAGGAAAGGGGAGTGTTTGGTAGGAAAAGCTTCCTGAGGCTTCTGATGGCTCTTGGGCTGGGGACAAGGAAAAATAGAAGCATCTTGCCCTAAACTGGATGGAGGAAGAATGACTTGATCATATGGGGGTTGGTTGAGCAAAGTTATTCATTATTGAGTTTGTCACGAGAGCTATTGCATGGAAGAGTTGCAAGTACGAATTGCTGGATCTGGTTAAGAAAAGGAATGTGAGCCAAGTAGAGAGGAAAAGAATACAGAGACTATACGAAGAGGCCTATACGTAGGGTAAGGAGAACGAAGGAATTTTTTCCCCCTTGATGTATAAGGATGAATCATGTCAAACCTTTGTTCAAATACAAAGATGTCTCTGGCAATGCAAACAAATGGATTTAGTATTTAATCTTTTTTAAAGTCTTTAATGGTAGCTAATGCTCAAGTTGGTGGCTATGTATGAAATACATGCCAAAGTACTAATCTGTATAAGGTGGTGTCAAATTGAGTTATGCACTTCTAAAATAAATGTCGACTTAGAGCAACCTACTGCTGACCCTTCATCTGCTCTAAGGAGTACCTTCTTTCTGTCCAGTAAGCAGATCGTTTTGAGTTGTTTCTAATGATAGGAGTAAATCATATATGAATATAGAGCAGTTTGCTTTTCAGCTGGGGCTTTGCTCTAGAAATGCATGGCTATAGGGGACTGGTTCAGATTCCAGGATAAATGTTTTCCATGCCTCCCAGGAAGCAATTTACTATTGATCTGCACAGAGTACTTTAGATTTTGGCTCCTTGCAGAAGTTCTGTCATAAGTAGGGAAGTACAGTTAATGCAAATACCCTAGACTGTTGTGCTGAATGGTAAGCCACTAGTAATTGGTTGCCCAATGCATTTAATGACTGGCTAGTCACTTCTGAAGGACAGTTACACATGCTAGTCAGTGAGTCAGCCCAAGTGCGCTGACCTTAAAGGCTTTCATTTCTGGAAAGTTGAATTAAGTTATTTACTATGGCTTTTTAAACAGAATGACATTAATGCAGTGACTTCCATATAACTGACATCACTTGAATTAACAAGTGAAAACTGACTGCTCCCTCCTAATTGCTTTCAAAATAGTAGCACGCAAAGTAAAGCCATAGGCATTTTGTTAGCATTTAATGGTGAGTGATTTGGCATCCTTATCTTCATAATAACATCTGGAATAGCTTGGGTGATATCTGATATGTTTACATTATTAATCTGGATTTTAATACTCAAACTTTGGGCCATATTTGCTGCTGGATTCCTAGAGCTGCTTAATACAAAATGGGACTCAAGGGCTCTTACCTGCAGGTCATCAAGCAAATGATTTGCAGTATAGGCCCTCTGAGCATCCTGCCCAAAGGGAATATGTGGTAGCACAAGGCATCTCGACCCCTTTGACTCTTTTCTAGCTGCAAACAAGTCATGTTTTCCAGACTGAGGAATGCTCCGAGTTTGTGTTGGGTGTTCCCTAAAAGGTTTACGAGAGCTCCACAAGCTCATCATTAGTGGACTGAATTTGGTCTGAAACAGTTTTTTTCATAGTCAACATTTAACTATACGGTTTTACTTAATATGCTTTAACATGGAAAGCATGCTTGTACTTTGTCATCTGTTACTTCTGTTGTAACTGAACAGAGCAACTCGGGCACACAATTTTTTTGGTTAGTATTTCCTTATTCAGTGAAATGGTTGGTGGAGCAAGCCCTCACTCAAACCTGAGCAGCCTCAGCACATCTGTTAATCAGGTGGAAAAACTTCAAATACTACTGTGAGAGCTGTAGTGTGCTTCTGAATTTTGGATCAGAGCTCTGACCGAAATGATGTGATGTTGTAACCAGAGCTGGAGCTGCTGCACTTTCAGTCTGTGGCAAGCATAATCCTGTGGAGGCACAAAGTTTTTTTGTTTTCCTGTTGGAAGTTGATGGGAGCTGGGTCCAGGAAAAGCTGTCTCTCTCAAAGGCTGCTGCTGACTTCTGGCTCAGTAGGAGTCTTTACTACTGCACTAGCAAAGCTTTTTCTCCTTGGGTATCAAGAACTGTGTGTCCTCTTGGTTCAGCCTTAATTCACAGTAAGAAACTTTGGCCACAGACTTGGTATTCTTGTTCCCATACTAAAACAGTGTTGTGGTGTATGTGTGTTTTTGTTTTCCTCCCAGCTGCTATAATTGGAAGAGGATTTTACTGAGGCTTTTATTTAAACAAGTCCATTTACCCTGTGTTTGTACCACTGCTTGACTTGTTTGTTAAACTTCAAAACAGTGTGAACGTTTGACAATTAGTGCCTAATTAGCAGTATTTTTAAGTTCTGCAGTTTTGGATCTCTTCTAGAATTGTTCTGCTGTCCAGTCCAGAAGCTTATTGAAATGCATGTGCTGAGATGTTATCCCAGAGGGCATCAGAGACGTAGTCCTTGACCCTGTTTCTGCTCATCAATAGCTCTTAATACTGTTCAATATTCTGTATGAATGAGAATGAGCTTGGGAAGTCTTGCAGGGTAGATGGGTTAATGGATCGATATTGACCTTTACCATTACAACTGCAATTAAAGCTGCATATGAACTGAAATGAGGGGAGCAGTTTCAATGCAAGCAGGTGGTTCGGGGGGAGTTGCAAGACTGTGCTTTCATCTAACATTCTTTTATGCCATTTTAGATACCTCCGAAAACGTCACAGAATTGGAAATAAAGATGTGTGAAGAACACTGCAAGGATGTGGATAGTTTTAAACCAAATCTGTTGTATGTTTCTTTCTTGACAGAGCAAGTGAATTTAAGCTGTCTTAGTATCAGCTGAATTCAGAGCTTGGTTTTTTTGTTGTTGTTGTTTTTTAATCCCCGGATTTTTCTCCTTGCATTTTCTATGTACTTTGGATGAAGAAACGATGTTTAGCCCACGGATATCTCACAAACAGCAAGCAGACTGGGTTAACACCATAGCACTGTTTCTGGGCCATGGCAGTGTGAGGCCAGAACACACTCATTCCCTGCCAGCACGCGTCCTTCGGTAGGCTCCATCCTCCAGTGTGATAGACTTTGAACACCCTTTGGCTATGCTTTCACATCTTTTATGACCACCTATTTCAAATGTTAGAAGTGGTCTGGTATTTCTGAGTCACAATGAGAAAATCCTTTTTTCCAGCAGGTAGGAAACGTGCTTATTAAAATGTGACCTCTTGGGCAGCTGGAGAATGGAGGCTTCCAGCATCATCAGGCTTCTGAATTTTTTGATGTGCTTAATATTCTGATGTGCACGTCTAAGTTATTTATTGTTTTGGTGTTGTGTTTTTTGTTTGTTTAAGGAAGTGGGGTAGCAGTATGGGGGGGAGGGAAATGTTTCACACACTTTGTATTAATACAGCATGAAAATGAGAACCAGAACAGCAACAACAAAAAGCATGGGCTGGCAGCTCAAGGACAGTCAATCTACTTCAGAATATTTACTGTGTACCAAATCCCAAAGTCTGCCTTCAAGTGGGAAGTGTATGTTTGCAGGTGGCTTTATCATTAGTCCTCCTTGCCTGCTGTTCTCTTGGCTGTCTCTTATTCTCTCTATTATTGTGAAATGCAGAAATATGAGAGGAGCTAATTCTTTACAAAGCAAGGTAAGCCACCAAATAGGTGAACTGCATTCTATATTTTTGACCAGTTTGGGTAATAAACTTGATAAGGCTATGCATACAACTAGAAGGGAAAAGAGGAATGCTCATTAATTCTCATGTCTTGTGCTCACAAAGTATTAGTCAAAGGATGAATTGGAATGTGGAAATGAGATTGAAAAACTTTAAAGGAGATTTAGAAGTAGTCAGGCAATGTTAAGTGGTTGACAACAGCACAGTTTCATCATTGAATAGTGCCAGATTTTGCCACCCTGACGTACTGAATAGCGTTTTCAACTTTTGCAAAGAATCCTTCTCAAAACTGCAAACTACTTATCATGGGAGGACTACTGCCAGCACCAAAGTATACATTCTCATTTATCCGCAGAAATTTGTATGTGTGGAGAGAAAGTCAAACACTGCTTTCCAGTTTGAACTATGTAGTATTCCCTTCTCAAGAAAAAATTCCTTTGCCCATGCCTGGAAAGGAACGGGATATGCAGATACCCATCTCGTCTCCGCTATTCCTCCCAGCTGGGTGGCTAGCCCCCTGCTGCAAGGCATTGTGAGAAGCAAGCTGGAAGGGCCAGGGGGATTGATCTTGGATGGGTTCACGGTGCAGGATGCTTCCCAATGTATCTGAGAGAAACAAGTGGTATTGATCTGTTTTGTGGGAATGCTAAACTTGCACTGAGCAGAAAAATCTCATTAAAGTTCCCCAAGATGCCCTTTGCAGCTATTTGTTGTTTTTTAAACATTTTCTGTACAACAGTTTTCTTTAGATTAAATGGCCTCAAGTATAGCAGGATCAATGCAGCTATCTGGAGACTTACTTTTTGTAAATAAAAATAATTGTAATACAGAAAATAAAACCTATTTGCCACGTTACCTAGTGAAGAGCAAGGCAGAATCTTTAATTAGCTCTGAAGTGCTAAAAATCTATAATGCTATTTCTTTGGATTCTTCTCTCCGTCCTATGCTGGAGCATGTTCTCAGTGTGGCAAATAATCTTGCCAATCAAAAATGCTTTACTCTTTTTTTCTTTTGAAAAAGAATAAGTTATTTCATATATCTGAAAATAACTGCAATTAAAGTAGGACTGTAATGACTATTATATGTCACCTCCATTTAAGCTAATCTGAATCAGACCCTTTCTTTTTTGTTCTCTTGAATTATTGTAGAAGCTGTTATATAAACTTGTGTCTATTTTATGAAGTCTTTCTTTAGACTGCTGCAAGTCTAAAAACATTTTTTATAAAAGTGTATAGTCTCCTTCCCTTTTTATATTCCATATGTAGATGTTTATATCTGTGTCTCTTAGTAAATGTCTTGGTGTGATTTAGGCTTAAATCTAGGTTAATAGTATGGTCTTAAATCGTTTCTGAAAATGAAAGTTCAGGTTGAATTTGATATATCACACAAATAACAACACAGTTGTACTGCTTTTTATCCGAAGTGTTGAAAGTACTTTGGAAATGCTTATGTACTTGTAGTATTGCATAAGGAGCTTTAGGAAAAGTAAAACCATGTATACAGGTAAGTGCTATGTACAGAAGGCTATGCAGAAAGCAGACCATCTCCATCCTTGCACTTAATTTGTGGGGGTGAAGCTCCCTCTGAGCAGAAGCTGACTGACAATGTTCTTTGGTCTAAGTTCAGCAGCGATAGGTAGTGGCAAGCAACTTGCGCTTCTTCAATTTATGTTTTCATTCCTCAGTTTGCCTGGTGTGCAAACATACCTGTACAAATGCAATCTGCCAAATGTCGCTTCTCCTCTGAGACTTCATTAGTAGTAATTAAGCATCCAGAAAAAGAGCAGTTTGGTTTCAGAACTGGTACAACAATGGAGTACCTGGTCTCGTAAGAACCATCACCTCCAAAAAATGAAATAAGGAAAGCCCAAGGCTTCCTCATTTGATCTAGTTTCCTTTTTCTGTGAATGTGGCAAGCTCCTAGTAGTACAGTCCCTTAAACCATCATTTTTACTCGACAGCGGTTAATTGCTCACGTTTTTGTCAACTTTCTGACCTTTAAATGGTGCCGCTTTTGACAGCACTTAAAAATGGTGACTGCTTTTAGAGGAAGCAAGAAGAAACAAGCCATGTATTTCCACTTTAATTAGGATTTGTAGTGTATTAATGACAATCATGTTGTCAGGAAACTTTACAGACTTGTAAGGCTGTCATGATGGGCAGTTGCTATTCCTTGTCATCTTCCTTTCCTTTTTCTATCCATAAAAGTGAAGAGTGTCCCCTAGGGTACTGTGACTTGGTGCATAGCTGTTATTAAAAGAATACTGCTAGTGACATGAGGGGAAAATCAGTGTAGAATGTGCTGCTAGTCTGCATGTAGAGAGACGCCAGTGGGGAAAGTATGTGATAATCCCCATGTTGTGGTATGTCTGCAAGTCACATGTTGTGCCTGAGTATCTCCTACTGTGCATGCATAATGCCTGGCTTGATAATCTGTACGAACAACTTCTGAGGGCAGGAGAGAGCCCTGTGTTTGTGCTTCTGTCTGAAAGACCTGAGCGCACACAGTTAAGGCCAACTCTGACCTGTGCAGTAAGTCTGGCTTCGTCAGAGGGATAGCTCACAGAGTTGAGATGTGGGTCTTTCTGTATCTTGTCCCAAACAAGCTGCTTGGAACTGATGGTTGCCGACTGCACAGTTTGCTTTTGCTGTTCGAGACCTCGTCAAATGCTGGGGCTCCATCTCTGTGATTACATGGGTATTTGTCATGTGTTAGTAGGGAGAAACTGCAAGGGAAAATGGTGGTGAGGAGGCAGCTGCCGCCAGAATAATTCACTGAGCCTACAGCCAGCTCTTCAGTGTTGTCACTGGCAAAAGAAATATGATGGGACAGGCTGTGAAACATGTTAATTGCTTGTTTTCCCCTTACTAAATACAGTGCTTGTCTATAGATTGAGATTTAAACATATATGCACACCTTTCAGACCTTACAGAGAACACTACCTGTGGCTGCTCCAAATGATAGGCCTTTGTATGCTTCCTGCTAACTAATGGCATCCTGTGTGTGGTGGTGGTTTTTTTTTTTTTTTTTTTTCTTTTTGTTT
>VXAA01000465.1:492035-521167 GCA_013399115.1 Anseranas semipalmata
TTCCTTCTAGTTCATGGATTGAAGCCACAGTATCTGGTTATTAGTGTGTAAACTGCTGTTATAGGATTGTCTCTGCTAGAAGTCCTATTATCTCTACTGCACAAGTCCTCTGAGAGCAGTCAGTTGTCATTTCTTTGGAAAAAGCTTAATTTAAAGTTAAGGTCATGGAGGGGAAAAAAAAATCAAATACAAACCAAAGTGTAAGTGCATATATCAAGATACCATAGGCTTGCTTTTTGTCTAAGACTTTTACTAGCAGACTATTGAGAAAATAGCATATAAAGAATAAATGCTGGTTCTTTTGCTTGGTTTCTTGATTGGTTTTTGCTTGGTTTCGGATTCTTTTCTGACCCACTGTGGAAGCAGTTTGTCTTGTTTTTATATGCTCTTTTAATATTTAGTAGTGGGTCATCTTATCTGAAGCAGTTGTCTTGCTGTTCTTAGGAGAACTACTGTCTTTATCCTAGATGTCTTTATCCTAGGTATCTTTGTTTCAAAAGTTGTTATTAGCTGATTTCTTTGTACTGTCAAAGTAGGAGAATCAAGTCACTGAGCTCTGCTATTGTATTCATAAAATCTTTGTACTAGATGGGTAGCCCTCTATCAGTGAGTGGGTGACTTCCGAAGTGCTCAAAGAAAGGTTTACTTTTGTAATTCCATCCTGTTTTCCCAACTTAAACATATAAATGCTCTGAATGGTCCCTATATAGTGATAAACTTTGCAGTACAGAGTAGTAGTAAACCCACATAGCTAATGTCACAAAGGCTCAACCTTAATAACAGCAAACTAAGGCCACCTAGGAGATGGATACTGCTGCTTTAGGCATGCTTTTGGTGCTGCTAACATGCCTATGTTCTGAGTTTCTCTTGTCTGTCTCTCATAGAAAGCAAAGGTCTGACCCATCAATTGGAGATAAATGTGCCCTTTCCATATTTTAGAGATGTGTAAGAGAATGAAAGGTACCATATATGACTTAGGGTTTTGCTGGGTTTGTTTTAAAAACATCTAGAATATTTTGAAGTTGACAATACTTACACGAATAAAAAACCTTCAAATAAAAAGTGTCAGGTTTTCACTGACTTGTTATAAATCCTGAAAAAAAGTTTAGTTAAACAGTGGGTATTTTTAGAGTACTGCACATATTCATAATACCTCTCCTAGTAAAATAGTGGCTGGACTTGCAGCATGAAATTTTAAGAAATCTTTACTTTCCTACCCTGTTCTACACCTTCTGATACAGTTACTTGGGAGGCATCCTGTCCTTGGATGGCTTATTCTGTAACCTGATGGACTAAGATCTTGCAAAAGCTCTCTTTCCTAACTCTAGGCAACATGCATTAGACCTGCAAGTAGGATGCGCAAAATTTAACCTTGAAGATACAGTGTTGGAATTTTATTTGTTAATGCATTCTGGGAGGTCAATCTAAGTACTTGCATGAGATGAATGGAATGAGTCAGTTGTTTATTTGATGAGCATTCAGGGAAAATTGCACTGCCCCCTGCTCTGCCCCTAGCTCTGTAGGGGGGTTACTGCTTGCTTAAGTAGCACGGAGAAGCTGGTTAGAGCAATCAGTACAAGCTGGTGGATTTTGTCTGAAGTTACCCTGTTCTTTTCCTTTGCTGTGTATGCTTGTGGCCTTTAACGTGAATAAGAAGAATGAGAACATTCACCACAAAAAATACCCTGATAAGTTTATATGTAATTTAAAAAGCTAAAGGTCTCTTATTTAAAAAACAAGCTGCATGCAAGTAGCAATTCTTACATTTCAAGGAGTTATAATGAGAGTTCAATATAAGGCTGTCAACAGCATTGCATGTTGATAGACATGCTTTTTTTGTCTTTATGTGAGACAAGAAATATTACAAATACTGAGCTGAATGTAATTGAGGGGGTGGTGGTGGGGTTTATGTTGACTTGTTGGCATTGCCCTGGTCTGCTCTGGCAAAACCGTGACCTGGTTTTGGAACTGCAAGCTGTTTATGCTAGACTCCGTGTCTATTGAGAGTGTGGACAGCAGTTCTCTCTTGCCAAAAAGCAGCATGCCCAGCTTGAATTATACAGCAAATGGCTTACTTTTAAAAATGGTAATGACCAGAATTATGCCTGAAAGCTCTAGAACAGGAAAATATTTAGCTGCTTCTACTGTATTTGATTAAGGTTTAGATGCGCGTTTAAATACTGCTGAATCGGGACTTCAATTACTTTTTCAAGCTAGTAAGGTTTTCTTTTTTTTAAAGTAGGTTTATCACAGAATATCATAGAGTGGTTTGGTTGGGAAAGGACCTTAAAGCCCACCCAGTTCCAGCCCCCTGTCATGGGGCAGGGATGCCACCCACTAGATCAGGTTGCACAGGGCCCCTGTACAACCTTGCCTTGAGCACCTCCAGGGATGGGGCCACTTCTCTGGGCAGCCTGTTCCAGTGCCTCAGCACCCTCCAAGTAAAGAATTTCGTCCTAACATCTAATCTAAATCTGCCCTTTTTTAGTTTAAAATCATTCCCCCTTGTCCTATTGCTATTTGTCCATGTAGAAAGTCAAGAGGAGACTCCTGCTGCTCTAGGCAGAGACAAGGGTCTGGTTTCCCTTGTCCTGTGAGTCAGCCAAGTCTGTCAGCTCAGTGGAAACTAGCTTACCTTCCCCTGCAAGGACTCAAGGCAGGGCTGTCACTCAGCCCGTGTCAGCGTCACAACACCGTGCATCAATCTCTCGCTCAGACTCCTGGATACTATGCTGCCTGGTGAGCTACTCTTGCAACATGGCAGCTTGCTCAAAAAGTTTTAGGAAGATACTCCTGGTGAAAGAAAACACTAATGGGGCAGGTAAAAAAACAGACTTCATCTATTTTTAAGTTGCTTTCACCAGTTTCAGCCTCTCTCCATATGGGATCAGAGTCCTGCAGTGCAGGTGTTTGCCCAGTCTGTTACATGCATCTTTTAGGCACTGCTTTCCAGCATACAGTTCCCTATTCTGAATTCCTTTACCAAATGTCTCGCTTCATTTGTCTGTCAAAAGCTTTGGTTTGCCAGCTAAGCTGGCTTGCTCCTATAGTTATTCTACCCCTCAATATTTAGGACTACTCTAATTGCTTAGTCATATATGCATTTTTATTGAAAGTGACTTACCTGTTTATTTTTAGCTCTTTTTGCTTTTTTTCCCCTAAAAGCCTAACAAAAAAACTAACCTGGGAGAAATAATCATTTATCAAATTTGCAGATGATGTGGACTGAAGACATAATAACAAGTATTGAAGGTGGAGCACCTGTGCAGATCAGTCTAGCTAGATTTGGGTTTTACATCAAGGAAAAAGCTTATCTTCCAACTGTAGTAATTTCTCTTTCTGTAAACTCTGCTCTTGCTCAGTGGTGACAGGCATGAAACCCTATTTGTGTGCAAGAGAAATAAATCTATTCCTGAGCACAAGATTCCTTGTAGTCTATTGCAGTAGTCCAGAAAAATCACAGCATATCAGTCAAAGGACACTTGCTGAGTATTTATCAAAGGTTATCTGCATCTGGGAGATAGCAGATGTGTACTCTTATCTAGAGGGTCATGGACTTGAGTAGCTTGTTCTGGGGCTTGCAACACAAGGGGAACGAATCTCTGTAAATAATTACAAAAGCATTTTTAAAACCTTAACTGCTCCAGTGTCTTGAGGATGTAAAGAATGTGCCAAGTAAGAGTTACTCCACTGTGACCCCTTAGTTTCACTGGATTTTCTTGCTCTCGTTGGGTATGTTTCTTGTCTAATAACGTCTCTGCACATAAGGGATTACTCGGTAAAGGCATATACTACAGGCACTGAAATACAGAATAAGGATTTTGTTTTTCATTCTCTTTTGTAAGAAAAGGGGGAAAATGGATAACACTTTTTTTTTTTCTTGAGAGTGATTCTTTAACCAAGTGAATCGTCTTCTACATGTTTCTCCCTCCTTTCTTTTCCTATTCTAGAAAAATTCCCCTTATTGCAAAGTCCTTGGTGGCTGTAATCGATGCATCATCCTCATTTCGGTAGGCAGAACTCGGAGTCATTAGGAATTCTGGGCCATAAATGAAGTCAGTAGAGAGCTCTAAGAGGTGCAAGACATCCATTGTCTGTCTTGTCTTAGGATGGTATGTTTTAAAAACTGAATTGTAAGCTCTTCTGAGAGAGGCCGAGCCTCCAGGCAAGGGTATATGATTTCAAGAAATAATTTACAGATCTACAAAATACTTGTGCAAGCCAAGTGCAATTATCAAGATGGTTTGTGTTACTCTTAATCTGCTAGTATTCTGACATGTTTCTGCAGATACTTGTCTGAGGAGTGGATAAACATAGTAAGTCTGTTACTTCATCGCACTTTGAAGCTTGTCTATATCTGTTCATTTAAAAGATTGTCCTCTGAGTTTTATGTCTCTATCTGTATCTGCTTATTTAATTTCTAGTTTTGTGGATTTCAGAAACTTGTCTTTAAATCTCTAACTGTTTTTGCCTGAATGTCATAAATCCTTCTAGCCTTATGTATTATAGAGATGTGAGAAAATTATGAGACCACTTATATGGTGTTCGTTCTTCTGAGTGTTAGATCAGCATTTGTTTAGATGGACATAATAGAAATTTGTACTGATGTGGCCTGATGGACAGACAGTGGGTGAGTAGGTCATGGTGACCATATAAAAATGTAGAGTTCAAAAACTGCTTGCAGATGAAAAGTTCTGTTGTGTTCTGAGACTACAATTGCATGTCGTCCCTATGTGTGTTTTTTTTTTAATTTCAAAATATTGGAGAATTCTTTACATTATAGTGTGTACCACCAGATAAGCAGTTACCTTTCAAGAGGCTGACAGTTACCTCACAGGGACTGGAGGCAATGGATTTATTCCCAGTTCTGAATTTGGAGAGATAACTGATATCTAATAACCATCTCTTAACAATGGCTACTCGGTGGTTGTAAGAACCTTGGCAGATAATTAATGATGAATCAACTCTACTGCTTTGATCTCTGTCTTTGATAAATATCCATGGGCAGATAATGATTTCTTCAAATGGATATGCTGTTCATTTTCTCTTAGAGCCTTTTCTTCACAGTGGGTATATTAAGCTTTGCTGCTATTGTTGTTGCTGTATCTCTGTGTCAGCAAAAGCTCTAATAGAGAAGAGTATTGTATCTGCAAGAACAATTACTTCTTAGCTCAGTAACTTTAGCTCACACTTTGTAGACTGGTATAAGGGCAAAACGTTGCTGTGTCAGTATACGTTGTGTTTGGAGGCTCTGCAGTCACGTTGCAATCTCAGGATTGTACCAGAAAAGTGTTGTGCCGGACCAGTGTGCACTATGATTATATTCTTATTTAGGGACTTGTGTAGTCCCTTCAAAACCAGGGTCTTACACCCATCTCCCCTTTTTTCCTCTCTTGACAAGATTTCCTAGTATCCTGTCTATCAATAAATATAACTTTGATTTCCTTCTCTCACACATAATATTGTGGATGCAGATTGCAGTAGCTGAAATGATTGCAACTATTTCTCATCCTGGCAGCATATTATTCCTGTTTGGCTGTATCTAGACTTGCAATATGACGGTCACAAAATTTAAATATCATTTGTTTGAAATCTGCTATCCTAAATACCCACAGAAAATTTTGTGAATGACTAAAAATAGGAGGTGTTCAGATACTTTATGGTGTTTTTTCTCATTTAGGAAAGAACACTTAGGAGAGCAGGAAATAGAATTGTTTCAAATAAAAGGGCATAATTTACTCTATCATGTCAACAACTGCAAACGACAGTCAGGGATCTCATACTGTGCTGACACAAAGCAAAATAAATGGGGGTAACATGTAGGCCCCTGAGGGACCCAGGGTGCAGCTGGCTGTGTTCTGGAGGATGGTGGCATGTATTACTGTGAAACAGCCCAGAAAGAAGTAGATATGTACAGAGCAGGACCTCTTTGGAGGAAGCCCCTCTGAACAGAGGGGTATAGTAAAGAAGTTGAATCTGAATAGGTTGTTCTCATGAGCTAATAGGATGGGGTACCAGTCCCCAGAAGAGTCCCTCCTGAAGCTCGCTGCACTTCTGTTGCCGTAAACATCTGGCAGTGTCCAGAGAAGACCTCATCTCTTTTACTGTATGATAGGAGCTAATGACATAGGGGGCTACTACATGTCTTCCAGTGTCTTGAGAAATTGGAGTGCAAATGGTGAAAATAGAGGGTTGATCTGTGATACAAATCTTCTGGCAATGTGTCCCTAATTTAGGATTCTGTGCTGTCCCTAACAGTAGATGTAGAATTGTAATAGATTTTTTTTTTCTTTCCTCATATTAGAGAGTCCACCCTATTCTCATGAAGAGATCTGCAATTGCTTTCAGTTCTGCTAAGAAATCGTCTCAGACAGTGGAAAGGTTTTAGTCTGTCTTTAGAAGACAAATGTACTGACAGGGCAGGATGACTTCAGCTGAACATCTTGTTTATAATGTTAATGAAAATCCAAAAAATAAAAAAGTCCTGTGATATGGGAAGGATTGATATCCTATTCAGAGGAAAACAGTTGTATGAACACGAGACAAAGTATAGAGCATCATTAGGCAGTTCTGTTGGTTGAAACAGTACTTATTTTAGTGAAATGGGAACCTTAAGGAGGCTCTGTCTTTCCCACTGTAAAGGCCCTCATAAACTGCAGAGTGGCTGTGACAAGAAGTGTTCATCGTTGCAAGTTTAATTAATGGAGCGAGCTTACTTTAAGATTTACCTGGTAGTGCAGAGGTTACTTGAAAGTATGCCAAACTGACTTCACGTCCCCACATAGTTATGTTGCAGGTGGTGGGGTAAAGTTTGCTGCCCAGAGAACCTGAGCTCCTTTGGACTCTCCTGCCCTTGTGATTCTTCAGGATGATGCTGGTTGAATGGTCCTTTGGCACAAATCGTGTCTGCACGTAGATGGGCTTTTTCCACTGAAGAATAATGTATCGCTTTCAGATTTATCGAAGTGCACATTAATTTCTGTAAGCATTTATGTAGGCAAAACATGAAAAAGTGAATTGGCAATTCATTTATTTTCATTCTAGGAGATAATTCACTAATTTGTTGGAATGAAACTTTTCTGCAGGAAGTCACCAACTTCGAGGAAACTTCTACCACAGATGCAGGAAACAGTCTTTGCAAGCAGCTTCTTTGTGGAGGAAACGAGATCCCTCCAGTACAGCCAGCGGCTGTACAACACCAGCCACGGTTGAATGCTAGTCCGCTAAATGGCATTTTAGATATGTTAGAGTGCAGTTTCTTATTGTACAGAAATTTAGAGACGCCTTTGTCTCAACGTGAAGAATGAGAATCTGCGAGACTCCCTTACCTTCATGGTCCTGAGGGAAAAGCATTTTCTGCTCACTCTAAGAAGTCATATGCTTGATCTCAGACCCTGGGTGAGGGAGAAGAGAGATGCTAAAGGGGTTGTGGCTTCCTGTTAGCTTCCCCAGTCAGGTCGTTGTTTATCACTTGCTGGGGAAGCAGTCGAACCTCAGTGTCACTCACACCTCTCCCTTTCCTCTCCTATCAGAGAGGAGCAGTGTGACACCATTGGCAATTGAGTTCTGTTTTCACTGTTAGGACAACTCTTCCAGATGTCCTATATCTACATATTTTACGGTGTTTGGCAAGCTTTAATGTTACTGATTATGCATCACTTCTTAATTAGAAAATATCATCTAGATGCATATCTAATGTTGGTTTAGTTGGATTTTGGAAAGTTAATGGTGTAGAAAGAGTTAGACAACTATTTCTGTGCTGATTAGCAAGGTTAATGGCAGAGGACAGGGAATATACAGAGGTGACTGAAAGTAAGTTTAGATTTCCAGGCATCGCTAAGGAAGAGATGACATAAATTTGAAGTGTAGGAGAAAGGTCAGGAAAGGGAAGGCTGGCAGAAGGGCTGAGGATGAGTGAATAAGGCAGAACAATTATTTTTTATTTGTTGAGTTAGTGAGTTTTGGGAGGCTTTACTAAACAACTGCATATTTCTTCCTCCTGACATTTTTTGTTGGCTTACTTTCACAAAGCTATTCCATTTGGTTCCGTATCAGAAATTCTAACTGAGCTTTAACAGATGTAACCAAAATATTTTGGTGCATAAATATACCAACTGAAGCTTATTATGTGATTGTTGGTCTTTATAGTTCCATGATCAAATGTAGGTATAAATCCTGCTGCATTTTTTTTAACATGATGCCAACGGTACAACTTTGTTTTACGTAGTTCTGTTCTTGTGTAATTATAAAAATGTGAATGAAATTGCAGAATACAAGGCAGTTCTCATTTTTAGATGAGCTGCATCTATGATTAACTACATCTAAATACATTCAGATCTGGAAGCTGAGATAATGGTCTCTATTTTTACTGCATATTCCCCAGTGGAAGAGAACTGTATTGAGCTGTATCAAATTCCATTGTCATAACCAGCACTGGAATGGACCAATGGGTTTTAAACAGTGGTGTGGAAGGACCACTTTACGGATGATACCCCAATTATTATTCTTCCTTAGAAGTGGATGTTGAGAAGTGAACCAAGGCAATAAATCAGCATGCAATCTTCAGAGGGGTAATGATACTTGCCTCTTTCAGCTTTATGGAATATGAACCAGCAGCCTGTAGGCAAATATCTCTAGGTAGGCCCACCACCAATCACCTGGGCTAAGCAGGTTGCCAATATTTGCTCAGCATAAATATGTTTTTCAGGCAAAGGATATATTGCTTTTTTTTCCCTATTCATGTAGCTCCCATTAATGTCAAAGGGAACTATGTGTTTGCAAAAAGAAAATGGATCCCCTGAGGCTGTCAAGTTTTGTAAGGTAATGTTCTTCTGTTACGTTTTATGCACTGCTTATTTTTATGAGTTGTTGTAATTGTTTAGTGTGTATGATTGCTTCAGGGCCTGCTGTCAGGTGTGGAATCACAGCATAAAAAGGGCTCGTGAATAAAATATAGAGAATACAGGAAAGTAAGCGCATCCTTTTAATGTCAACAAAGCAAATATTACACATTCAGAATTGGAACTTGCATAATGAGAGGCAGAAACTGAGACCTGCTTGAGAAGTGTGAAAATGCACAATCCTAACTGACCAATTAAAGCCTACAGTTATTGACATTTTGGTAATTCATTTAAAGTCTGTTTCTGTTCTGAAACAACTGGTCCACTGGGAGGAGCGCTTATAAAGGCATCATTGATTAAATACACTGAACCTGAGAGACCAGATTAGTGGTCATATTTCTAATTTGTAAATCAAGTACACTTACAATGTGAACAACTTCTTTATTCTTGTTTTGGGGGAAACCTTTTGACATGAATTTGGAAATGCTGTTACCTGAGCTAAGAGCATTGTTACAAAGTAATTGTGAACCTTTTGTCTCGGTTTACCTGTTTCACTGACTGATGGTATATTTCTTGGTAATGAACAAATGATTTCTTGAGTTGTAATGATTGAACCTTGTCTCGAACCAAGCAATTAGTGTTACTGCTGCTACCACTAACAGTGGTAGAAAACTGACGGATGGATTTCTTTGATGCCTGTTGGCTGAGCTGTAAACACAGGGAAAAGGCAGCTTGGGTAAGAGATGTCATCTTTATCCATCCTTAATTCACCTCCAGGACAGGTCATAACTTTCATAAGGAAAACTTTCTAAAAACCCAGAAGCTTTTTTGTTGTGTGAGGCCTTAATCCAAAGAATCTGTGTGGGGGAAGGATATTTTAAGTTACACAGAGTGGTGGTCCTCCTCTTCCCTGTTACTAAATTCAAAACTTCCAACTGAATAGCTCTTCCAACTTTGGGTCCCACAGAGCCATAGCAATGCTGTAGTTGTTCTCTGCACAAGGACTCTTCAGAAGAATAATTGTCTTGTCTCCTGTACTTCTACTTGATAAGTTTTCTTTGGTGCAAAGTTGATTTACTTGTAAACCTGTTCATGTGAACTTTAGTTCACTGAAGTGAGTGGTTCTACTGGGTAAATAGAAAGCTTTTCTGCTGATTTACTATAATGAAGGTAATTTGTTCATTAAAATACAATTGTTTACCCAATCCTTGGCCATGGGAGTTAACCTAGAATAAACATGACTGATTTGGACTCAAGTGAGGAACGGCGAGTTAAATCTGTAGACAAGTTTAGTCTGTGCATCAGAATTGTGGGTTACCAGCAGAATGTGGGGACTGCCTGTCACATGCTGACTTACATACCCTGTTATTGCCTCTTTTCTGGTATATAACCTGTGTTGTAGCTACAAATGTCACCCCTCTGGCATGTTTCTGAAGCAGCTTTTTTGTTCATTGCAGAAGTTCCTTATTTCAGAACTTTCTTATATGTTGTGTAAGTATAAATCATGCTGTGTTAATGCTTGTCTACTTCTGATGTGTTCCTGACAAAAGCCAGTACTGGTTGCTTCAATACTACTGTTTTCTGTTGTTGTTGTTCGTTTTTTTTAAATAGCAAAATGAGTTCTTTTTCCCCAGAAATGCAGTATGTCCCTTTGTCTTTCACGTGGATCTCTGATACTGTAACTAGGTTACCAAGCTGGCACAACAGGCAAGACAGCTGGCTGGCCAAGTCTGTGTATTTGGCAATACAGTACTGCAGGTGCAGGAATAATAATAATAAAAAAACCCTCATTTTCAAGAACAATTTTCTGTGGCTGACTTCATGTCCTTGAGCTTCTTGCAAACAGCAGATATTTTTCTTCTCACCGCACAGCTAAAGACTAATATTGCATTTATCCACTTATTCCTAACTTTCTACTGTAGAAATCAACTCTGTCAGAATGCAACTTTGTTCCTTTTCATACCAAACTGCTTTTTCACTCTTCCCAGTAGTTCGAGAAACACTTGGATTGCAGTTGAGCTTGTGAATTAATTTGAAATCAGTTTATTACTCCAGTGACCACTTGGGCTTATCACAATGATACTTTTCAGTGTTTAACTCAAAATAGAATTCTATAAAAAATCAAGTTATGTTATAGTCTAGGTTTGAGGAATAGGAATAGGAAATTTAAGAGGGATATGTGTAAGTAATCTTTTCAATGGAAACATCAAACAAGTTTCCAGCTTGAGAGAAATACACAATATTGTAAATGTGTTGGCTTGTTCTTTTAACTTAGTATACCTGAATATGGAACACTCAGTCTCTTGTATTTCTGTTGAACTGAACTGGCCTTAGCGCATATGAGAGCTGGTCAACTAATCCAGCTGAATTGCTGAATTCAATATTTGAGGCTTAGGTTTTCTAGCACAGCCCGTACCTGTACGGAAGGAAGGAGGATCACTGCACAACCAGGCAGAGCAGCATCTCCTTGAACGGCGAGTGTGGGCTCTGACTGCGTGCTGCACTGCCCTGGGGAAGGCTGGGAGGAGACCAGTCCCATGGCCCAGTGGTGTGGGCCACGTTCAGCCTCACTTCGCAGATTCTTCAGAGGCTGAGTGGGCACAAACAAGAGTACAGCAGGCGGTGTGTTAAGGTGGAAAAAGAAGAGGCTGTTTACCAAAATATATTTCAGTGTGTCAGTTTGTGTTATGGTATGTAGTTTGACTTCTCTGTTTCTAAAGTCCAAGACTGGAGAGTTCTTCAAAAGCTGAATTTTGTCCTACCTCCTCCTGGCCACAGGATTTCAGGGTTTTTACTAAATGTAATAGGATTTGAGTTAGCTTAGTACTAAGCATTTTTGAAACTTTTACCCAGTAGAAATTCTAAAGAACCATGCTTCTGTAATCTTGTTGTACAGGTTAATTTTTTTATTTTTATTTTTTTGGCATTTGCAGAAGAACATTGATTTCTTTAGTGTGTTTGCTGGGACATCTTTCATTCGTGTTTTTTACAAAAAGAAACAAGAACTTATCCTAGCAGCTTACTTGGAAATGTTCTTTTGTCTTGAAATGCATGAGTATTGTCTGTCTTTAGCATGGTGTGTATTTATAGTGCATAATGTATTCCAAAAAATACAAGTTGAAAATGACTGAGAGCTGGGATTCTCTTCCTGAGAAGAGCTGAGCTATTCAAGTTACCTTTCAGCTCAAATCTTCGGTTGATCAGGGGAAGAAATATCTAAGCAATGGCTTTGAGCTCTGTGGGTTTGTATTAAAATGTGCATTAAAGATAGATGGGTATGATGGAGCAGGGAGTAATTGTAAGTAAAAGTATAGCCAATCAAGTATATGCACAGAAAAAACAAAGGCTGCTGACTCCAACTAATGTAGTTTGTAGGCAGTGATTAAATGATCAGAAATAACAGCTGGCCCTTAGAAGAACCTGTATAATCTCAGGGTCTTAAAGCTGAGGTTTTTTTCTTAACTCTCTACATGAACTCTGTTCTCTCTCCACCACCCCATTCACCTTGAATTCTACTGAATAAATCAGGTCACTTCTCATTTTGTCTTCCCTTGATTTATCAAGTATGTCCCACAGTGAGGTGTGTGTGTGGCTGTTTTGTTTTATTGAGGAAGGAGGACATGCAATATACATTTCTCAGACTCCCTTAAATGGTGAGATATATTAAGCTCTGATATGCTTGCCAGTGGCATGGGTTTTATGCTTAAATGACTTTACCAAATGCAAAGGGAAGAGGATACAAGTCACTAGAGTTTTATAGCATTGTAAAACCACTGTTGGGGAAAGATGATCAAAACCCGGTATCTCTTTCTCTGTGGATTTATTCCTCCTTTCTGCATTGTTAAGAGAGGAGGATGTGACTGGTATGAAGCAGGGTCTTCATAGGCTTAAGAAAAAGAGGAGGAAGACTAACCATCACTGGTTGCCAGTACTTTTAAACCCTTCTCCTCACTTGGGAACTTGCTATTCAACAGCTTGAATCCTTCAGGACCTACATTTGTTCTCTAAGACAATTGCAGGTAATGATACCTGCAGGACGTTGCATTATAAGGCAGACCTTAAGGTTAGGTCTGTAAAATCAAAACCTCTAACTGTTACGCATACAACTTGTGTATGCAAGCTCTTTACAAATCTCATGCAAAACTTCCATGTCAACAGCAATATTCAGGCGCCTCTATAAACAAGTGCGCAATACTTTGAATTCTGGGCTTGACAGAATTTTTTTCATTTTGGTCTTGAAAGACTGAAAGACTTGAATCAAATCCTAATTACATGGTTTGCCTTGGTCACCTGCCTGCAACCTGACTGAAATGACTAGACTGGCAGAAAACCATCCGGTGAGAAAACTGCTGTTTAATGAGCCAAATTGACTTGGCAAAAGGGTTGACTCCAGAGCAAGCACAGTGTGGTTGGGAAGGAGGAAGAGGAGACCCTTTCACATCAACAAACTATTAGATGGCTTCAAATGTCTTGTACAATATCTCTTTTCCCAGAGAGCAACTACAGTTGAGTCTCAAAGTCTCCCAGAAACCTCCCTGCCCAAGTAGAGAGCACGGGATCACATACTACTGCATAGTCACCCTCTTCAGGCCCGAGTCTTAGTCATCTTTAGCAGCTCAGGCTGGTAACTTTCACATTATCTACTGAAGAGCCACACACTTGAACTGCTGTGGAGCAAGGAGAATGGAATCTTAAGTACATCAGGCTCACCCTGTGGGGTGTTTTATCTAGTTCTGTGTAAACAAAATGTGCTCATCTTAAATGCTTGCCTCTGGGGATTTAATAGAGACTCTTATATGGTGCAGATTATAAATAAAGATAATCAAGTTATCTAGTGTCATTACATAAAGTAAAACAATACTGTAGAATGCTTCAGATCACTCTGTGGAATAAACTAAAAACTTGAACTATATCTGTCAAATGAGCAAAGAACATATTGCGGTGCATATTACACTTTCTGTGCTTGTATTTGCTCACTTTCTGCCACATTTTGGATATCTGTGGGTCTCCAATCATTAGTGTTAATTAAAACGTTTTAATGTTTTTGTGTGAATGAAATTGTCTTTTCATGTGGTGACTTTGACTTGCAACATATGTCACTTTCCTTTCTTTGCCTGTTTCACCCCTTTGGAGGAAGGCATATAACGTGGATGGTTCTGTTTCAAGGTGGCTGGCCTTAAAGGAGCCTTCAAACTGTTTTTTCTTTTCTTACACTAAACATCATTCACAGAATCCTGCAGAAGCCTTCATAACATCGCCTGCACATTGAGATGGGTTATTAAATTTCTAGTCCAAACAGTGGTGTTTTCATATAAACTGTTTAAGTTAAATTTTACTTTTTTTCCCCCTTCAATACTTCTGTATTGATCCCATGGCTACCTAAATGACATTTTAATGTTACACAACTGTTTGGGACTTATTTTTGCAATTTTTTATATATAAAATAGTATTTCTCTCAGCATTTCTAAATCTTTAGAAATGTTGGCTGCTGTTAGTGCAGCTGTAAGTGGGTTTCTCTGTATTTAAGATGTCTTTGTTTCAGGGGAGAAATTCCATTTGTGTTTAGATTATAGTTAAAATCCACCTCTTAAGTAAAGAAACAGGAGAGAGAAACTCTCAAAGCAATCTCTTAATCTGATTTGAGGACTAATAAAAATACTTCCTCCCTGCTTAATAGCTACAATGTAGTTACAGTCACCCAGCCAAGTGGCCACTTCACATGTGCACACTAAACTCCCTACCAAATAGGCAACAAAAGCAAGGAAAAATATTATTCCATGCTTTAAATCAAGTGCTATTAAAGATAGATACCATCTCCATCTTAAGTCTATAAGCTCCAGGCTATTAATTATGCAAGGTAGACAAACCTGACAGGATGATGCTCTCATTTATGAATGTATATCTGAATATATTTATTGCCATTTATACACAGCTTTTGTCCTTCAAACAGGCAGGCAGATGCTGAGATTGTGGAGAATGCTGTTTTCTGAAACAGTTTGAAGTGCTGGAGTTGTGTGTTTCAATTGCTCCGCTTGATGGAAAGCAGACTGGTGGAGCAAGGGGTAAAATGTGATGTACATGCATGAACTGATAGTTCAGATCATGTCAAGCAAGTCTTATTTAGGTCTAACATTCTTGACAGTATCACTTTAACAATAACATAGGCTTTATCTTACTGTGAGATCTCTGGAAATTGTAGCTGGTTATACTCCAGCATTTGCGAGGTGTTGCCAGTTTGGAAGAATATCTTGCTCTGCTATCACTGCCAGTTGTCCTTAATTTCTGTGACCTGAAAAAAAGGAAAATGAAACAAACTTTGAGGCCTGGTTTTCATTACAAATGGAAGATGAAGCTAGAATTGCTTATTTAAATGTTTCTAGACCTATGCACTTAATTTCTTGTGAGAGCTGGTGGCACTGAACGTGCTTGTTGAGATATCAAGTATGCATTTAGGATCACCAGGATGGGTTGTATTGTCCTTAATGCGATATTCATGTCTATGGGGACTTATTGTGATCCTAAATATCAAAAAATTCACCAGCACCTGCATTCATTTTTTTTTTAAGTATTAAAAAGCCCGCACTTTCATTTGTTGCTGGACTGCTTTAATATGGATGCTGCCTCTGTGGATTTTTACCTCCACAGATTTTTATGAAACCATGAAATACATTTTGTTTGTAAGATGCCTCATAAACCATCCCAACTCCTGGCTTCACACAGGACCACCCAAAAATCGGACCATGTGTCTGAGAGCGTTGTCCCAGTGCTTCCTGAACTCCCACAGGCTTGGTGCTGTGCCCACTTCCCTGGGGAGCCTGTTCCAGTGCCCGACCACCCTCTCGGTAAAGAACCTTTTCCTAACACCCAGCCTGACCCTCCCCTGTCACAGCTCCATGCCGTTCCCTCGGGTCCTGTCGCTGTCACCAGAGAGCAGAGATCAGCGCCTGCCCCTCCGCTCCCCTCGTGAGGAAGCTGCAGGCCGCCATGAGGCCTCCCCTCAGTCTCCTCTTCTCTGGGCTGAACAAACCAAGTGACCTCAGCCGCTCCTCATACGTCTTGCCCTCTAGGCCCTTCACCTTCTTTGTAGCTCTCCTTTGTATGCCCTCTAATAGTTTTATGTCCTTGTGTCCTGTGTGCCCAAACTGCACACAGTACTGGAGGTGAGGCCGCACCAGCTCAGAGCGGGACAATCCTGCATAGATTGTCATGTTTTGTCCATTACCTGCAGTCACTGGGACAATATTAGGGTTTTTTAATTCTCCTTGTGTCAATAATAAACAATTAGGATTCCCTGGAAAAAATAGTTGTTTCTGTTAGCGTTACTCTTAGTAATTCTAGTGGAAAATATTGCCATGCTATAAAAGGTTGTCAGTAAGAAAAGCTATGCCTGGTTATCGATACATTGTATGTATCCAGAGGCAGAGAGCAACTTCCCTCTTTTCTTTAAATGGTCTCTGAAGTTACTGTGCTCTAAGTGCCTGTTAGAATTATGAATCGTATAGCATAGAACAACTTCTTCAGTTCTTTTAAATGAAATTAACTCATCATGTTTCTCACTTGCATCAGGACCAGGATTCTTTTCTAAAGTGCATTATGCATGCTTGGAGCATCTTGGGCAGCTGCTGTCTGGCTCAGCATTGTTAAGGATGTGGGGACTCTTAATGTTCCTCATCAGAAGCTGTGTATCGCCTCATGGTTATGGAGGAACTGGTGAAGAATTTCCATCCAAAACTGCTTCATCCAAGGGAAGGCTGTCTTATCCACCTTCACTTCTCCCTTTGATCAAATCAAGGCATAGGTTCAGTACAGAGATGTATTCAGGAAAAATTAATTGTTTCTGTTGTATAGAGAAGAGGTCTGGTTTTACTAGGGCATTCTAACTCTAGCCTGTGAATATATGAAGCTTCATGACAAAATGAAGTTGGATTCAGAGGGTAATAGCTCTCAGCTGCTCAGTTCATGATGGTTGCAGTTGTAATATCAACAAGCAAATGTTGATATTGCATCTGTAAATGGAAAAAATAAAAATTGACACACCAGCCAAAGTCTGAATCACACTTGTATCCGTGATTTATCTTCTAGCAATCTAAATCGCAACTTGTACCTCCTTTTCACTGCCCTTCTTGTAATCCTGTTAGTGACAATATAGTAACTTCACCCTTGTATAATTGCAGGTGACTCCATCTATTCTTCTTGTTCTTTCTGTATCTTGTCTCTCAGCAGGCAAAACAAGAATGGAAATGTTTCTATAGCCTCTTTTTATGTCTTTAACAATGTGTTGTCTGACAAATTATTGTAATGTTTCTAGCATTTTAAACCTTTTAAACATACAAGTATGTTGATGTCAGTAAAGAGCATTATGACTTGAAATATTTGGAAGAATATATTAAAAATGGATCTTAAAAAAATATATACAACAAAGTCGATAGAAAAAGTGAAAACAATTATTCAACCATTGTCTGACTTCTCTGTTCAAAATTACTTTTTACATACCAACTATACAATTTAAAGAAGGCTGATAATACATAGGTTTATCAATAAAAAAGATAATATCTACTACATTTATTCATAGCTTTGTAAAATGAATGGAAAGTTTGGCAGAGAAACAGTGCTTTCCAAGAGGTTGGCAACTAGCATTTGGCTACATTGAGTAGTGTATAAAATATTAATTATAATTAGTTTCCACTGTGATTGCTAATACAAGTTTAGTTGTTGGGGAAAGCTTCTGTGTGAATCTGACTTCAATAATTTTATGTAATTTTATTTCCTTTTTCCAAATCAGATTTTTATTCTATTTTGAAAAATTTGTGACCTGTCAGAAAACTCTGTGCTCTCTTCCTCATTAACTCTCCACAAGGGTTTGTACAAAATCTCTTTATTAGCCTTGACATAGCAAGAAACAATTTCAAGCTATTTAATAATTTAGTTGATGCTTTTTTCCTCACAGCATTCAATTTAAAACAACAACAACAACAACAAAAAAAAAAAACACCAAATCATCTGACACTTTAAAAGCAAATTCAGTGTTCCAGGGAAAGGAAGCTTGATGCGTGCTGCATAGTGAAACGTTCTCCTCCCTGAAATCAGACCAGAAATAGGCAAATATAAATGCAAATTTCTTCATCCTTTCTGAATCTAGGGGAAAAAAAAAAAAAAAAAATTGCTCTAGTCTTAATCAGCAGCACTTACAAAGATGGATTTTAGTTCTCATGCAGTATGGACTCAGTCTTGAGAACAATGAGATGGAACTTGCCAGATTATTTACTTGGCTATTCTTATGATCCTGGGTGCCTTTTTTTTTTTTTTTTTTTTAAAAACTCCTCTTCCATCATAGGTTTCTTTCAGGGCAGTAGTTGCAGTACTGACTGTAAGTGCAAGAGTTTTGGGGGGCTTTGGGTGTTCCTCCCTCCACATACTCTTGTCCTGTGTAAACCCCGCTCCTCTGAGCATGCCAGCTTCCTCAGCAGGCAGTCCTGACGAGCAAGCTAGGCCATGGAAAACCTCATGCGTGAGTAATGGGCCACAGACTGGGGCAGGAACCAAACTGCTTGGAGGTCTCAAGGCTGTGGTCCCAAGAAGGAGCAGAACTGGGGTGATGACTGTGGGCTTAGAAACCCAGGTGCTTCTGGCTGACAAAGGTTTGGGGGATCTAGTTTTGGAGACCAAGTATCTTCATAATTAGTAGTGCTAAAGTATTTTTCTGTGTGTTGACTAACCCATAGTGAACTAGGTCCTTCTTTGTGAGGCAACTAAAAACATACCTTTGAAAAATCTAGAGGTGGAACCACTATTCAAACTTGTATTCCTGATAAAAATCTCTCTAATAGTGCCTAACCCCCTGATACCTATAACACTACTTTTTCACTATTAGGAATTGGCTTTCACTGGCTATGTTGTTGTATTCGTTAATTGTAAATAGGCTCTTTGAAATACTATAATTCCTAAATTAAATGTACACTTGCACTAGTCTTCTAAAATAATTTCTAATCACTTTTAAATGGCTGTGATTTGTGTTCATTAAGCAGACTGTATTTTCAGTGACTAAAACCTACTTCTGCCGTTGAGATGCATGTCATGATCTTACAGATACGTAACTGATAAAACAAATTGAGCCCTATTCCAAACTTTCCTCCAAGCTTTTCCATATTATTTACTCGGTTACAAGCAGTGTCCACTACTTACTGATCTTCAGTCTACAACTAATTCTTTGATGCAACATTTTTGCAGTATAGCTCGGTTACTAGATAGCTTTGGTAGTTTGAAATCGGCAATTTTTTATCCTCTTTGTAGGAATGAGGAAGCAAGGTAGGCTTCCACTAAACACAAGCTTTTTTTTTCTTTCTTTCCATTTTATGACACTGGTATTTCATTATGGACAATAAAGCTTAGCTGAATTTCTGCCTGATTATTGCATTGCTTTGCTACCAGTGAGCCATGGTGTTGGACACGTGACTTGGTGCTGCTCAGAAGAAGAGATATTTCTTGCTTTCCTATCTCTCTGTACTTTTCTCCTTTGTTTTATGATCTCTATTGCAGAGCTAGTGGGTGTAGCATTTTTATGGCTTGAAAAAGATGAGTCAGCTAGAAGGTGTCTTAAACTCTGAAGAGAAGAAGCCACATGATGTCTCTTTTAAGCTGTAGGCTACACACATTGGGTGTATATATGGTTTTGAGAAACTTGTTACTGCATAGCACTATATATTGCTTTGTGTTCCGGCAGTAATATGTTAAGGCAGTAAGACTGCTAATGAGTTCAAGTAGTAGTATAGAGAAGGGGAATTTTCAGACAGGATACTCTGCTTCCTTAATGAACATTTCATGATGAAAGCACAGATATTTAGATTGTTGCCAGTGTTCCTCAAGCATCTGGTTTCTAAGCACAGCAGGACCCTTTGTTACCTCTCTGGTTTTGATGTGGCATAGCTTTCTCTGGGTAGCTGCCCAAAACACCGGGAACTCTAGTGCTACTCCGAGCAGTACAGTAAGCCTGCAGGTAACGTGGTAATTACAGCAACTGGAAAGCATGGCATTGTTCGGAAGATTACATAAATGCTCATTATTCCCAGGTGTGTACATGATCAAAGCAATGACCTCCTCTGGCCACATCTTGCTGTCAGCTGCGATGACTTATCCTAACCTGCTCAGGGCAGTGATACAGCACGGAACAGCTTTGGTCTGTGCTCCTGGTGGAGGCTGGCACTGACTGACAATCTGTTGCGGCTCAGGCCAGTGCTCTTGGCTCATGCTGCTGCTGCTGCAGACTAGCACAGTAAAGGAGCATCCCATCAGGGATTTCATTCCATTTAGGCAAAGGTAGGTCTCTGAAATCAACCCCTGTTCTCAATGTACCTAGCAATAAAAGTGTTCAGTGAAAGTATTTTAATCCAGATAAATGTTTCTGCTGGTCTGGTGCCAGCATTTTCCTTCTGAAGTAGCTTAGTGTGTCCTGGACAGGGCTCATCTCCCTGCTGGATGTCTGAGATACTGGAGCAATGATGGCCCTTCTCAGCAGTGGGACAGCGGTGCTATGGGTGTTAATGCTAAATGAAGGGATGAAAGGATGGCTGCTCACTCACAAAGAGGACTGGAGTATTGAGTATGTCTTCTGTGTAGGTTTTCCAGCTAACGTTGATATTTATATTTATATGAAGAGCTGACTAATTTCCTGGGATGAAGATAGGAACTTCTTTATGGCTCATGGTCTTCCTAATTGTGTACAGGGGGCCTTCAATAAGCTTTCTTACAGTGTCAGTTTAGGATGTGTTTTTTGTTTGTTTGTTTTGTAAAGACCAGTTTTGAAGTCTTTGTATTAAACTGAGAGGTTTTGGTCAGCATTATGTAGAAGAGCTGCTTGCACTAGTAGTGGTGGCTGGAGACCTTACTCCACCTGCGGCGAGGTGCTGTAGTATATTCTGTGAGAAGAATGAGCATTAGGCTTAGTGATTTCTCCAAGTCAAGTAAGATGCAGTTCTTTACTTTGTCTTTACAACATTGATTTTATGCACTCATAAATAGCAACTGTTTCTGTCCTGAACATTAATTACCTCAGAAATAGCTGAGACAGTATTTTCCTAGTTCTTTCAAAAAAAAAGGTTACTTAAAACATTCAAAATGATCTCTTCTGTACTGCAAAGTTGGAAGACTCTTCACATTACTGAAATATAATTTCATGGTAAAAATGGTTCTGAGAATTAAAATCAATAGGACAAAATGATGCACATGAGGATGAGTTAAAGATGCAGGATGGAGAAAGGATGAGGGCAATATGTGAACAGAAAGAACTTGTACAATTTTATAACACTAATATACTCTCTTTGCAGATAGCTGTTTGAGGAATTTCACCTTTCTTGAACCAAGCTGATTCTCTTTATGAAAAGAGAAGTTAGCTGTCCTTGCAGTATTTCTGTTATTCCTCTCTCTCCTGGATATATCATTCCCACTGCCATTTCCAGGTAGTTGTCCTACTTGCTTTCAGCTTGGATAGCTTGCTAGGGAACTCCTTAAAGCTGTGATAGAAAAAGAAGTGTGAGAGCTAGTCAAACTTTTCTTGCCCCCGTTTTTGCCAAGTTATTATAGTTCCAGGTTTATACAAAGTTACGTGCAGTATGAGGTGCCTGGATGGAGCCTATGCTGAGCAATGGGTCCCTTTCAGCTCAACAGACTGTGCCTATGAATCGGATGTACTATAACGTTCATCCTACCTGAACTGGCATCCGCTGGTCTGTCTTGTGACCGAGGCACAAAGTGCTGTTCCGGCACGGGCAGTGCAGACTGAGTGCAGTATACCTCGTGGGGGCAGGTGCAGGAGAGTTATTTTATGCTTTGAACCTAATCCCCTGAAAACAGTAGTCATTGTCAAATTGCAGCATTTTTCTTCTCAAATGCTGACCTGAAATAAGTTACAATTTTGCGTAAACTTTATGAACGGTCTTCAACACGCTGGGAGAGGAAGGGGTGGGCTTAATTATTTCAGAGCACAGTTTCCTTCCTAAATGCATCCAAATCCGATTCCTGCTTGGAAGGCAGATCATGGAAGAGGATTTTCTGGTACCAGTCCTGGGTGTTTTCCATTTTCATAGACTTAGCTGAATTTTACATATGACTGTGCAGATATGCAGCATTTGGAGTGGTTGGATTCTGAGCCCAGCACAATTAATCTAATACAAACAGTCTGTGGCCAAAGATCCTTCACAGATCTGTGATTGTGCATTGTGAAAATGGAGATGCTTTGGGTGCCTGCTTCTTATTTCTCCAGAACAAAGAGAATTGTAAAAAGTACACTTGTGATTTGTTCTTGTTCAGAAAAGAACAAGAGTGGTTTTAATCTTTGATATTCTTATTGCTCGAAGCTGAATTTCTATTTAATATCTGTTCTTATACATTCTGTAGCCTAATGTTGACACTGGAAATTATATTTCAGGAGAAGTTTCATTAAAAAGGGAAATGGCTGATTGTGCAATTTAAAGAAAATTGTATTGTGAATTTAGCAGAGCCTTTAAGAGAGCTGTCAGTCTTTCCCCAGTGCTGATAGTGACTTATTCATGACAGTAACCACCAAAATTTTGGCATCTAACAGTGGCACCTAGATTAGGAGCTATGTTAACCAGTAGAGGATGATATGTGCTTTCAGAGGCTATTCAGGTCTGTTAGCTGAAGCATGCTCTGAAGGTGCTTGTCTGCCTATGCTGATTAGAGGGGGATGAGGGTGTTTGCCCTTGGGTGGGTGTAATATGGTCCAGCTATTCCCTGCTCTTCCCCACTCTTCCCCAGTGCTGTCTGTGCTAGAAGGAGCAAAGCATGGTATGTGTGATGCTTTTCACTGTATTTGGAAGGCATGGAATGAAGACCTCAGCTGACTTTAAATTATAAATGAAAAAGACTGTCAGTTTGAAAACATCTTTGCAAAATCAGTTTTCTTCACGTGTGTAGGTAAGAAAAGAATAGAATAGGACTTTGCTTTTTTATACATATATTCTCTCAACATGCATTTTAACAGTACATAGTCTTCTCTGGAATCCTTATCAATATACTTTAAAACCTGGTTGAGCTTAGTAGTCAGCATGGATTCATTTACTGGCTTTTTCAAGCAAAAAAAGGTACTAAGTCTGTCTGGTTTTTGATGTCACTTGCTTCATTTGCTCTCTCATTTGCCTATCACATACCTGATTTTTTTTAAATCTTATTGTAAACGCACATCTCATTGTTCATGTAAATTTGTTTGCTTCCTCAGTCCTCTGTCAATTCTCCATAGCAATTAAATACGCAAGATGAAGACATGAAGACTACAGAAAATCCAGGATGAGCAGGGTTAGACTGTAAAATGTAGTTCTAAAGTATATTGAGAAGAGATGAAATCCTAATTAGTATTTTGCTATCACACATGAAATGACTCATAGTAGAGGAGATACTTGATAGAACAAACACTTCTGATCTGAAGTTGGGGAGGGAGCACATGATATATTCTTATCATATGGGAGTAACAAGGTTCACTCAAGTCGCATGAATTCTGATTCGTGATAATGGATTATAGCCACCACAGTTAAGTTCTCTTCCTAATAGCAGCTGCAGATAACTGGCATCCAAGGGATTTAGAGAATCACCAAAGGAGTCCTCTGATTCCAGAAAATGGTCTCAGTGGTTTGGAGCAATAACGAAATTAGTATTTAATCAATACTTTTACAGATGATCTCTAGAAAAATGAGAGAATGCTAAATAACCTGGCCATTGTGCATCACTTGGGCATCTGAATTCAGTCAACCTCACACTTTTTGAAATGGGCTTTTAGTCTCGGTGTGCTCCAACAGAAGTTGAGGAAGGGAATTGAGTTCTGGGAAATAATGTTCTGAACAAAGCAAGAGGATCATGATAGTCAACAGCTTATGATCACTCAGGAAAATTGATCTGAAAATCCTAATTCTTTTCTTGGGTTTATAAAAAGGGAAATATTTAGCAGTAGCAACAATTTTTGTGTTTGGCATTGGTGTGAGCAGTAGTGGGCGCTTCTGGATGTGAGTCTAGAATGTAAGCGGGAAACTGGAAAATTGGTCAATATTCATTTAAAAAAAAAAAATAATCTTATGTCAGTTTGTCTTCAGGAGCTTCCTGAGATGTTTATGTACTTTTGTTGAACAAGTATTTCAGTCAAATTTGAAAAAAGGTTATCATTTTTTTTTTTAAACAGTATAATCACATTTGAATTTGACACATTGTTGTGTAAAAGTAGCTTTCAAGAGCAAAGCAACAAGCAGAATTATACACTTATTTTGAGTAATAAGTCCCCTTTTCTTCAAGAAAATAGGTATGGAAGTACTGGAAGAAATGCCAGGAGTAGATAAACCATATCCATGTAAGTCATTATTGGAGCCAATAATGATACATCTATCACAAATCTGCTTTTCAGCTATATCTTTCAATACTTATTGCTTTATTACTGAAGAATTGAGAAGAGCAGGCTAATGGCGGGGGGGGAGGACAACACTCACTATCGGTCTATCCAGAAAGATGACTAAATGATTCTTTTTATGAAACTTTACTAATTAAAATAAAAGCTTCATGATAACTGTGTTTTGCTGAATGTAACCAATCAATGGCAGTGTTCCCAGCTCAGATGTGAATACAGCCTACAGAAACTAATTGACTATGTTGTTTTGGCCTTGCCAGAGCCTCAGTGCTGTCGTGTTTGCCTAGTGGAAGAGGAAAAAAGCTTTTCTGTTTTGTGCAAACTGTGGCACGCTATATACCATAAACATAACGATGATGTAGAGTTTTCAGCTTCTTCAGTGGTTTATTCAATGAATGTTAAGCTGGTTTGGTTTTAGTTTCAAATAATCCATGAAGGTCAGATTATATTAAAGTTTAAAATTTCCAGTTGCTGTTTCAGGTTTCACTTGATTAAATAAATAATGGCAGAGTGTATTTAACTTAAAATTCCTATTTAAGGCTGCAGCAGAATGCAGAATCCGTGTGATATCAGTCCTACTCTTGAACACTTTTTGTGATGAAGCGTATTTTATTTGTAGTTATAAATTCACAATAGAAAAAAATCTTTCCATGAATTACTCTACAAACAAAACCCACTCTCACAGTTAGATGTTTATCAATTGACTTAAAATCCTATTTATGCAAAGAAAAGTCACAAAGGCTATGCTTCATTAGCCTCTTGCTTAAGCTTTTTACCTCCTGAGGCCCACAAGCCATGAACTGGCCCTTTGCGTGGAAGGAGAATTTAATTTATTTTCAGGAAGTCAAAATGTAAGTTAAAGACCAAATCCCATTTGCAATTATGGCAATAAATGTAATGCTGGTAGTGAGCAAGGAGCAAAATCATATATTGAAAAACTGCATCCTGGAACTCAGTAGTGATATCACTACTATCTTTGTCTTGTGGAAGGAGGGGAGCTTATTGCACGTGGAGGAAGGGGGCAAACGTGTTCCATGCTATTTGTTATTCACTGAACTTCCTTATGAAAATCTAAGAATTGTAAAAGAAAAAAAAAAATCGTCCTGTGAATTGACACAAGACTGCAAAGTGTGCTTAAGACAAACTGAAACCAAGTAATTAACTTCCAGTATCAGTTGTTTATTTAAAAAATAAATAAATCTGCTCCAAACAAGAGCAAAGGTGGTGGTCGTGGGGAATAACTTTTTTTTTTTTTTTTAACTAGAATCATGGCCATTTAAATCATCACAAAGTTTATACAGACTCTGAAGCAATATTCTAAATGAGTATCCAGCTTGTTCTCTGGTATGACGTTTGAGAATGTAATCTCCATCCTTTACCACCTTATCAATAAGAACGTGGCAGTCAGTCTTTTCCCTTTGTATTCCAAAGTCATTCCTAATCAAGTTTTCATATTTAAACAAACAAACAAAAAAACCTGCCTGAAGATAAAAAAGTAAAGCACTGTTGTTAAGTATCTTATACATCAGTGCTCTAGAGTTATTTTCTTAAGGAATTAAATCTGTTTCTGCCAAATGATTCAATCAGCTAAGTGGGTATTTTGTATTACCATGGAGATGAAATCGTAAAATGCAGTTGTCAGGTTTAAAAAGACTAATACACAATATCGTGAACTTTTTTCTTCTTTCATTCCCTTTCTCATTTCTTACTAATTAATTTCCTGATTAAAATCTTGGTGATAATCTTGTTTTGTATTCAAGGTAGGATGCTGACATACAGAGCAGAGTCATACAGGTGAAATAGATCATTGTTTAAAGTTGTACAAAGCTTTATTTTTAATCTCATTATCTGGGGAAATCTGGATATTTTATTTTGTGTTTGTGATGACTCAGTACCATAGAACACATTCTGCTGGGCTGCAAATATTTTGTATAAAGAGTAGAAACACCAACTAAAATGCTTTCTAAAGTTCACAGGTGATTTTTCAGAGCTGTAATTATTGATAATGGGAAGTAAAGGTGTTTAGATTTGAATATTAAATCATCTTCCACATCCACAGTTCCTGGCTCTCTCTACTTTTTGGCTTAGTGATAGCAAAAACAAAACAAAACAAAAAAAAAAACAACAAAAACAAACAAAAACTTTAAATTATGGCTACCTCCCTTTAGGCAAAGAAATGTTAGCTGGGTACTTAGTGTTTTTCTAAACCAGGGCGTGCATTTGTTATCTCCAGTTTTCACTGTTAGCAGTATTTATCTGCGTTTAGATTTCTAAAATGAGGCAATTTCAGCTTTCATTCCATTTTCACTGCTGATATAAAGTGGTTGCTGTAGTTTTTCTCTGGTCTCTCTTATCTGATGTACCATTTATACAGCTTTTCATTTAGTGGTTGTGGTGGCTGGCTCCTGACTTATTCATGCAGTTAAACTAGGATTCTCTACTTCTTTTCTTGTAAGATATAGTTCATAATTCCTCACTTCTCTCACGTTTTATAACAAATTCTCTCATGTTTTATAACAACAACAACAAAAAAAAAAAACAGCTTTCTTTAAGGCTACAGGAAAATAAGCTAGGACAATTTTGCATGGAGTTGAGTACAGATTTGATTATCCAACAACCTCTCTTTATCCTTCCAGAGCTTGTAGTCATTCTTCTAGGCATTGGGAGTTGATAAAGGTGAAGCTCCTCAGTATGTTGCTTTAGATCTCGGAGCAGAAAGGAGAGGTAATCCTCCCGCCTGGTCCAACACATCATCTTGCTTCCCAGCCACCAGTCTAAACTCAATGATGGTCTTTTTAGTTTTAAAGCTGTCGCGGGTTAAAATATAATAATGGTATTTAAAAAAGGGGACATGAATCACAAATGCATTGGTTATTGTTTGCTAGTCTTACAAACAAAGACAGTGATCTTTCTCATACTGTCTGACTGAATACAAGTATGAAATAAAACTATCTCGGAGTAAGGAAGAGGACTGCAATCCCAGCTCTCCCAAGAAGCTGTTCAGGGTATAGCAGGGCTTTACGTGATAACATTCTGCCCACACCAGAACCAAGTAAATGACAAGATGTATGTGTTTTTATACTTTAGCAATTACAATTCTCTCAAACATCAGAAAAAATATTTTCAGGCTATGGGGAATGAAATGAATTTTTCAGCTGTATAACAGGATTTTTCTTGATGTGAAATTGAACTATACCCCACAGTCATGCAATTTATTTGTCATAGGCCTATAGTACTTTCATTCCTTAAGTTTATATTTCCTGGAATTGCTTTTACAATGTATGTTTTACTGGAACTGTGTCATTCATTGAGCCCATCCTTTTCAATGTAGCACATAAAAGAAAAAAAAGGGAGAAGATGTGGGAGGAGAAGCCAAATCAATGCTGAGAAGTAGGGATACTGGATCAGTCACCTCTTAGTAAATAGGCTTTTTCATGTAATTTATTTATTAAATTATTTTCCTTTTTTAGTTGTTTTGACTTTGTGTTCACAATGGAACTTAGTAGTGTTCAGCTGTAACTGGCTTAAGAGATCTCAGTTGCTTTCAAGATGTCTATCTAAAACAATCATGGTGTTTTAGTTATTTCATGCTAGTTCACAACATTTTTGAAATATTTCTTGAATGGATTTCGGCTGCTGTCAGTGGTGGGCTGACAGATGGAGGAGTAAGGGATTTTCGTTGTATAAAGCTGAAATCTACATGTTGGCTAAACAACAGCCCAGAAGCTGAGGAAAGGATTTCCAGGTTCACTTCTTGCTGCAAATCAGTGCAACCTGCATTGTTTGTACAACTGCACGTTTCTGTTTACCAGCTTGCTTTGTAAAAAGCCTAATGCAATGTTCACTAATACAATTAATGTGGGTTTCCTTTGGTTTTGAGGAATCGCTCATTTGGGTAACAATTGCATGAGAAAGGGGTGTAGTTTATCATAGCCATCTCAGATGAAACCTAAGTATTAGCAACACCTCAGCCGCTCCCACCTCTGCTGACCTACCTAGAGGTTTGAGAAAATATCCCGAATTAACTTATGTCAGCTGTTGGCTCTGAATTGCTTTTAGCTTGTAGGTGTGTATATAGCCTTCCTCCTTCCCGTGCTTGTGAAATATAGGAATAAGGGTGCTAAGACCACTGGTGTACTACAGTGATAAGAATTCTTTTGAGAAAAGCTAGTTAGAGGATATAATAGCATTATAGTGCAGTTTCATACCTCTAAATAAAAATCAGCATTTTTTAACTAATTGGTCAATTCTGAAAGCATTCAGTAAATATGCACTTCTGTGACTTTTATTGAGACTCTTCTAAAGATAGTTATCCTCAACCATGCTTTCTCTTGCAAAGAGACTGATAATGTGGCCTTTTTATGACCTTGTGGTTTAATAAATTCTACATTATAGTATTGCTACTTAATTAGTTAATGATACCTTGATTAAGTTAGATAAATGGGTTGGAACAATGCTGTATTCAATTAATTTTCATTTTCAGCTAATTGGTATTGCTAGTAATGCCCATAATTCAAGATGTGATTTTGTTATGATATCTTATTCATTTCTGTTTAAAATAGGAGAGCTAGATCTTTTCAGACTCAAATGCTCTTATTAAACTGAGTGTAATTACATTTGAACCTGTTAATTGATGTCACTAGGCATTCTTTAAACATACAGGGTAATCTGTACCTTGCTAGTACTTTCAGGCAAGGTTTAGATCAGCATTGCAAGTCTGACAGTGTAGTTGTCCTGCATCTGTGAGATGTTTGGAGATAACGTGGAATAGACTCAAGGGGGTGTGGAGAAAGGAACTTACCATTTGGTTGGGCTGTTGCTCTGTCTAGCTTTTGGCTATTTGCTAGACCACAAGAAATCCAAGAAAATGTCTTTTTTTTTTTTTTTTTTTT
>VXAA01000465.1:521174-532381 GCA_013399115.1 Anseranas semipalmata
TTTTTTGTCTTGTTTCTGTGACTACTTTTAAGACTGCCTGGCATTAATCATGTTTTGCAAAAACCCCAGTAAGGTTCTGTTGCTCTGGAGCCACAAATCCTTGCTAAAGACCAAGCCCGGTTAAGAATCCTGGCTCGTTGTTCCTATTTGCTTCCATAAAGATGGAAGTAGTTGTACGCTGTTCTGTTAGCCATGGGTGGAGAGATCTAATTCTGTTTCATAGAGAATTACAGCATGTCAAAATCTGGTTCCTATCCAGTTTGGGATGAGAATGGAGCACTTCAAAATTATTTGGCCCTGGAATGGTGTGTCTGACAAGCAGCAGGGCAAGAAGTAATGAAGCTTAGGAGCCAGTGTTTTCAGGCAGGCACAAAGTCAGAGCCAGAGAGTCTTTGGTCTATAACAGAGCTCAGGACACGAGGAGCTGGCTGCTGGAAGGCAGTCCGAGTCTTGAGCTTTTCATTGCTCTGCTGATGGACTGCTGAGGAGCAGGGAGCCATGACAGCTCAGGCTCCGCAGCTGCCGCGGAAGCACCCGCTGGGCCGGGGGGCTGGCAGCAAACCCCGTGGGTTCTGAAGCCTTCCTGCTGGGCAGTTTGCACCGGAGTGCTGCCTCTGCAAGACATCATTAAAATCATGAACTTCCTTAAAGAAACGTTTTATTTTCACATTTATACTTTGAGAAATTTTAATTTTAAAATACAGTATTGTGTTAGATGAGCAAAACTGAAAATGCCATCAATGAAATGCCAACCTGATACTGTGAATTACAGTCATTTTGTTGCTTATAAATGCAAAAATAGCAAACTTAAGCTACATGCAATGTCTTTGTGGTCTTTGGTCTAATGAGTGGTCCTAGTCTCTCAATAAAGCAATTTTTTTTCTGCCAATAATGTCTTTATTCAGATTTTTGCATGATTGATACCAGACAATGACAAGAAATGAGTGGGAGGAACTCATAAGAAAAGACCAATTTGTACCATCTGTTCCAGACATGTAAACTGAGGTGATACTGTAAAGCAGGAAGCCAAACACGTACATCTGGCATGGTGATCAGTGGCTGTTTTACATTACTGTTAGAAGTCATTTATTTTCTTTATGCTAGATCTGAAAGTAACAAATGTTTGATATAGTTGAAGAAGCTGTCTCTCTACTAGACGTTGCCTTGCTTAACTGGCTGACATGGCAGTTCAGCTGTGTATATATAGTGCAACTTCTGTGCAGAACTGTAGTGGGCTGTTTTAAATGTTTTTATAGCAGTGAAGGTTCTGCAAATCCTGGTAATATCAATTGGTACTGTGCTCAGACAATGCTCTCTTTATGTTGATATGCTGATATATCAACATAAGATCTAGGAATTGCAGAACATTGCAAAGCATCCAAAAGGCCTGTTGACAATCAGTGAGTTTTTAGTTTTCAAGATAAGGTTCCAACTTGTAACCCAGTCAGTCTTTCTGATGCTGTGGGCTTTCTCTGCTTTTGAAGGTTGTGTCTGGTGTGTTATGGTCAGGGCAGAGTGCATGTGTTTTTTATTTGCTGCTGTCTTCCAGAGTGTTTGCAGTAGTCTTCAGAAAGGCTATTGCAAATCAAGTTTGAACCATGACTCTTGTTCTCAATTCCTGAGAAATGTGGTCTATTGTTTTTTCCATAACTGTGTAAAGTACATTATATCTTGTAGTCTTTGTGTACAACCTAATCTTTCCACCCTGAAGTTCACTTAGCCTTGTCTTAACTATAATATTGATTTTTTATTGTGAAATGTTTTTTATAGGTGTTTTAGCATCATGTAGAATATTAAAATATACAAATAACAGAAATGTAGGACTGTATTTCAAGTCTAGTGAGTCAGTTTGAACCTCTGACCCTTTTCAAAGGTACTGTGAAATATTTGGGGATTAGACCCATTATTCCATCCCTTCGATATGAAATTTTATGGAAATGGCAGAACTTACTCTAATAAAGGGCTAATTTCTGTTGAAGAAAGACTTCCTAGATTCATATTCAAGGAATTAATTTATACTTGTTGAAGAGCTGACAGTGTTGTGATTATTGAAGCTGCTCTATTAGTTGTTCTTCCTTTCTGCATAGATTAATACTAAACTTAATTACATCTTTCATTCCAGAGGCAACTTTTCATTGTCACGACTCTAGATTTAATTTACAAGTTTAGAAATGGTAAAATATTATCTGGGCCAGAGACCAGGCAAATATGGGTAAGAAATAGTGTATGTTAAGTACCAATTGTTTGTTTTTCTGATGAAAAGCAATTTTCCCTGTTTTTCATTTTGCTGAAGAGGTGATGTGCCTGAGTCTCCTTTACATCACATCAATTTAATCATTCCCATAAAGCTTCCTGTGAAGTTGGGTGCCCCAGCGGCTCTGAGGTAATCTGAATTTTTTCATCAAGGAGTACCTGAGCTTGCTTATTGTGGCATCCCCTTTCCTTGTTCCCTCCTTGCCCTAAACCATTGGAAAAGGACTGGGGACTGGATGAGAAATTCTGTCATCGCCCCCATCATTTGAGGAGACCTGGAGAGTGTTGAGGGAGAAGGTAAAATTATCAATCAGATCTGCCTGACTCGGTGTTTTGGGCTAGTACGTAGAGGTTATGGGGTACAGTGTTGTGCCAGCCCAAAACACTGCGCATAAACATCTTGAACAAACATTACTAAAGGTCTAATTATTATTCTACATGTAGCTCCACTTAAATAAGTGGAGCTCTCACTGTAGTTCTTTAGATATTTTCAAAGCTGTCAGAACTATGACAGGGCATGTCATACAATTGACAGTCAGCATTTTTTTCTTTAAAAGAAATGCATGTTATGGCAAAACCTGAAGCAAAAAGTCACTGGTGACAAGTGTTTTTTATTTTAATACTAATAAAGGTCTGATACAACAATAAAACATCTGTTTACAATACAATTCTGATCGCGTATGCTTTAAGCGATGAATGGAGATTGTAATGGAGATCCTTCTAAGGATAATGAGTAGCTCATATTGGAAGAGAGGGAAATGGTCTTCTTACTGCTGACTCGAGTTTAAGCAAGCTTGGAACAGGACTGAGGGCAAATCTCTGACCCACTTCATGTGCTGAACTGTTATAATTAGTAAAGAAAAGTGTTTTCTTCTTAACATACCTATATATTTTACATATATATGTGAATCAGCTTGTGTTCAATTTAATTGTTGAAAACAACTATATAAGTAGCAGTAAACCAACCTAACTAACCACTGAATTTCATGAGAATATCCTAATATGTTAGCAAAATTCAAGTTGCATCCAGATACCTGAGGGAGCCGAGGGATCTCTCCATCCCATCAGGGTTTAATGTCTGGCTATAAATTTGCATATAAAAATAAGTGAGTATTCACTGAAAGTGAGGAAGCCGAACGAACCCTGTTGCTTGGTGATTAAGATGCCTCATATGAGAGAGTTAATTCCAAGTGGCTGTTTTTTTGTGTGTGATTTTAATTTATAAAAAACAAAACAAAATCCTCTACGTAGTCTTTGTCCTTATCCCCTGAAGTTTAGTTAAATTGTACTTGAGTGTAAAAGAAATGACTAATGCCTGTATGCCATTAATTGGAAAGGACAAAGAACCCTGTGGTACTGATACCAATCTTTTTTGAATGCTACTGCCTTAGTGACTGAAGCATTTCAGTGTCTTGATAGGAAAAGAATGGAATAATTGGTTATTTTTTGTAGCTATGTATAGGTTGAGACTAAAATATATGGAAGAATGTATGGCTTGAATAGTATAAGTTCTTGAAAGTAAGAGCCCACAGATCTTCCTTCACAAATACTTAATTGCCTTATTTGACTTGTATATATGCTGTCTGCTTCACAACACCCAACCATGTCAGCTATAGTCTGTTTTTGTTATAATGCATGCTGTGTTACTGTAATTAAAACAAACCCTGGCATTTTGAATTGTCATTTTTTTCTTTCCTACTTTGGCAATAAAAACAACCCTTGTCAGAAATGCAAGGCGTTCTCTTCGCAATCTCATTAAATAAGCAAAGTAGGTCACTCCGCGTATTTGTACCAAGCTAATATAGAAACTACACAGTTGATGTATTTTAAAGCTGTGTAGCTCAGCTGTTGTTCCTACAAGCAATGACTTTATATCAAAACTGTCGCTTCAAGGTTTTGACAAAATCTGACATATTGTAACTGTAACACCTCAGGAAGAAATGGGATTGGCCTAGGAGAATGAATTGCTTCAGAGGCCAGTCACAAACTGAACTGTGAGCTGAGGTGAAGATGCATTTGTCAGCCAGTAGCGCACGTTTAAAAAATAAAAAATATCCCCCCCACCTCCAAGACAAAACCTACAGAAAAACAATCTCTTGTGTGGATGCTTCCTTTTCCATGTACAATATGATTGCGGTGTTGCCTTTGCTCTTTGAGGGGAAGAAAAAAACAGAAAAAAGGAGGAAAGAAAACCCACAACTAGTAATGCACTAACTAAAGATGGTCATAAAAATAATCATTCTGGTTCTCTAGAGGAATATTTGCATCCAGATGAGCCTTCCTGCTATGGACAAAAAAGAATGTTTAGCAATTAAGCAAAAGCTGATGTTATGGAGGTGTGCAATTTTCTTTTAATCGCAAGAATTTCATCATGTAAAGCTGTTTTATTTTTGATGTTGGAGATTGGCATTATTATATCAACTTCTGAAAGATATCAATAACAAAAAGTACCCAGAGCTAAAAAGTGCATTGTTAATTGTACAACAAATTCTGCCAATTACTATGCATAATCTGGGGAGAGTGGTAGACCATAAACAAGAGATAATTTAAAGTTCAGTCAGTCTAATGCACAAGTAAACTGTGCCTGGATTGCCGCTTTGTGAATTGGATCCTGGCTAGTTTGTGAGGTGATAATTTTGAGTTTTCTGACTCATCAAAAAATCTTCAAAACCAGTCAACTGGTACTGGCACTAGCTCAGTGATATTGCCGGCATTTGGGATTATGCCAAGAGTTTCCCATTGTTCTGAATAAAAATGCACTTGTTTAAGTGCAGTGAAGAACATCAGGATACGAGGCAGGCTGGGACGCTTCAAGATAATATATGGCACTATTTGACAACAAGGTGAGGTCTGTAGTATGTAATCTGGCTTCCAGATATGTATATATTTTTGCATTAATAAAATGCATTGGACTTGAGGGTTGTATTGCACCCCTCTTCCCACCACCACCTTTCTGGAAAGTTATCTTAATTTCACAGACAGGCTTGGGGATCTCATCTTATGTTTGATGCTATCCATTGAGTGGATTCTCTTGGATGAGGACAACAGTGGGCTTCCCTGGAGGTCATAGCTGTAGAATTGAATGTGTCCCTTCATCTGTTACCTTTCCCCACCCCTTCACACAGCTAATCCTGTTGTGGCCCTTATCTGCAGATGGTGAAATTGATAGGTGAGTTGCCTGTGTGCTTTCATGTCTCACTGGGATAGGAATGTGTCAGGATTTAGTACTTGAGGTTAAGGCTTGCACCAGGCTGAAGCTTCTCGATATTGCCCAGAAAGGGACAGAAGTCAGTGACGTAAGTTATAGGGTTGTTGATATGGTGATGGCTTGGTGCTCGTCTTCCCATGGCAGTACACTTTTTCCAAAGAAAGTGATAAAAGAATTTGAACTTCATCTCTGTTTACACACTGCCGAAGGAAAAATTTGTTCTGAATGTACGTCTTGAAATTATATGGCCATATAGTTACTTGTAATGATCCTAAGGTAAGGTTTATGAGAGTAACTCCTTACATATGTTTGATATGAGATGAATTGGTTAATTTCACTGTCATCATGGCGCATTCTTCCTTTGGGAAGCTATGGGAAGAATTTTTGATCATAGAAATTTATTAGCAATTACTTAGATAATCCTTTTGTTGCTGACATTTTTGTTAATTTTTTTTTTTACAGTTCAATGAAGTGATAACCACTTTTTCTCCAAATTGTGTATAATTTTTAGTATTTCAGCTCCAAAAGCTCCTGCAAAATGGCTAATTATGCATACATCTATAATAATCTTATTCACAGTAGCAGACTGCAGCACTGCAATGTGACCTTTTTAGGGCACAATTACTGGTATATTTTGTAGGTTTTTTTTTTTTTTTTCTCCCCACAATTCTGATCTTGTTCTAAGCAGACAGATACAACCTAGATGGGGAAACATTTAAGCAGACATGGACAATGTTAGATTGTGGTTAGATTTTAACTGAAGAAAATGAGTGGGAGGAAGGAACGGAAGGGGGCACAATTTTAATAAAACTTTGTCAGAGCTGTTATACCATAACCAACAATGTCTCCCTGCAATTCTGCAAAGGGTACTGGGGAGAAGATTTGTAAATCTGCCATTGTCAAAGTTAGTGCCATTGCTATAATGTAGGTGTTCCTGTTTGATTATATTATTTACGGAGAGACTTGGAATTTAAATGACATGGTTTAACTTTGAAAATATTCTGATTTTACTGAATGCCTGGAGAAGCTTAGCCAGAGAAGACATGCCACATTTACAAAAAGTTGACACCTAAAGTATGACAGTGCTCACTGGCTGATGTGATGAGCAGCTTGGAGTAGTCACAGGGGGGTGAGGAGCATTTACAGCTACAAGCATGCTTCTGTTCCAAGGAGGGTCTGGACTGTGTCAGGTATATAACTTGGGGTGGGTAGGAGGGAGGCAAAATATTTGACTATATTCTAAGACCGTCTGTACAGAAAAGAAACATACTTACTCTAGGTTACCACTTTACTTTTCCTTTAAAATTTCTGAAATCCAGTTGAGTATGGATTACTTCCTCACCACCCCAGACTGTCAGCTAACTATAAATTGATTTTCCACCTTCCTGTCTTCAGAACATTTGCTACAGAAGGATACGTTTAACCAGCCATTTATGAGAACAGATCATGTTCAATTTCAGTTAGTCCAGCGTTCAAAGTAGGAATGCTTGAGATGTAGGCTTCATTCATTATTATTTTTTCCCTAGGAATGCTACTTTGTGCAGCATACTCTTTCTAGGATCCAAAATCTCAATGGTTTTAAATGGCCAAGACTAAAATCCTGACAAAATAATATTACTTGCAGTAACTAAAGTTTTGGTGTATAGGACAAAAAAATTTCATGGTATTTAAAGCTGTATGAGATAATAATATGCAATTGACAAGTCTCCAGGCAGAAACATTTATTTTGGTGCATTGCTGTAAAAATTCTTGTATATCTTGAGAGTCCATGGTATTGTCTGCCTTGGTAAGGCGGCCTTCATCTCCTGCTGATTTCGCGGTTTGTGTTGTTTATTACTTTACTGATTGCAGCATAGAGCGGACTTCTAAGTAGGGCATGGGTAGATTTTTATCACAATACTTTGTGTTGGAGATGTTTTGAATGGCTTCAAGGCCAAACAATTGTTAGACACAATAGACATTCCAGTGGTGGGCTGGCCTGGAGCGTGCAGCCTGTACTGCATTTGATCAGGCTATACCAGAAGTTAAAATCTACTGTAAACTCTTGTGCTCAGCATTCCTGATGGTACATGTTGATTACACTCAGACACAGTCATTCTGAGAATCATTTTCTTGTCATGATTTATTACTCGACTTTGTGAGATATTCAAAGTGCTTTATGCTGTTGAACTAACCTGTATTTATCATATATCAAGTCTACATGGACACATACAGGATGTTGGACATGTGCCTGAGTTTTTGAATGGCTCTAACTACACTGAGATGCAAGAGCTTTGTGAAGTTCTAGCAAATTCCTTGTCTGATTCTTTAATGCAGGTGAAATTTGAACAGTTTAAGGAGTCTCGAATATCTGAGGCTGTAATAAATTTGAGAAGTTTATTTTCTGAAGTGAAACCTTCCATCCGAAAAGGGGAGGTGGGGAGTGGAATAATCTCCATGGTCAGTTTAACTTGGTAAGGTATTAGCAGCCACTTGCAAGCTTCTTCATGAAGAAAATACAAGGGACAGTCTTTTCGGTCTCCTCTCTCTGAGAGGACTACTCATCTGCACCTGGCTCATCTCTTATGTAAGATCTCTTTCTAACTGAGAGTTAGGAAGCTCTTAGAACAGTAATTATTGAGATGGCAACCTCTGATGTAATGCTCAGTCTGGTAAAGGAACATACTTTTTTTTTTTTTTCTTGATTTATCAGAGGGTTCTCAAACTCTTCTGGTTTCTGTGAGGTGTGATGTTCCCCAGATTAGTTAAAAGCTCTGGTGCAGCTGTAGCAGAACAAACCTGCTTCTCCAAGGATGTTTTAAGGAAAAGTAGGTGATGTCAGTACATCATGTTGGTGGACTGTAATTGGTGTAAGTTGCTTTTAGTTTGTTGTTTTGGTTTGGATTGCACTTGTAATATCGTGGGTGAAAGCATTAGAAAACATCATCCCAGTTCTAGGACTGTGGGTACAATACGCAGGTCTTGGATGATTGTGCCATCAAGACCAGCACGCTTGTTTTCAGCCAACTTAGGTATGTTGCTAGAGGGAAGAAAGAGTGGCAGCTGCTAAAAGGGGGGCAGCAGTGTTGAATGGGGAGCTGAAGGCTTTACTGGCTGTACCCCCTGCTCCCTCGTATGGGAAGGAAGGTGGAAGAGGATGACCATGGGCAAGGTTGAGGTTTAGTGAGGTAGCCTGAAAGCCCAAGTTGCAAACTGGGGTGGCTGAGGCATCTGTTCTGTAGAAATGTCATGTAGAAATGTTTTTTTTTTCTTTTTAAATGTTCTGAATTCTGAAAAATTAGGGGAAAAAATCACTTTCCTTTAGGATCTAACAATATGTAGTGTGCTTACCAATGAATCTTCACAAATTGCTATGTAGCTTTTTTTATTTAGCTATTCTAAGAAAATCAATTTAGCTGCGTAACAATGATAGGATCTCTAGCTATTATCTCCTAATCATTAATTTCTCCTGGACTCTGTTTGATACAACTGCAGTGGAATGTTTAATAAATCATTAAAATAGCTTGGATTTAACTGAAAAATAAATTATTTAAAACTGTAACCGCAACCTGTCTCCCCCCTACACTCCCAACCCCCAAAACCATCTTCACTTATTAAGGCATAATTGAATTACCGTACAATAAAACTATAAATACAGGAATTTAGCACTTTTTTTTTTTAAATAGTAAATAAATACAGGGACTATTAGTTCTGTTCTTCAGAGGGATCTTCTGGTTTTGCTGTCTAATAAGCAGACTCCTGAAGCAACGTATTAAGGTAAATAATGTCATGTCATGTCTGTTACATTGATGCTGAAGAAAAGAAAATTTTATACTACCAAAAGCTTTGAGAAGAGGGAAAAAAAAATGCCAGGTGTACTTTGCATAACCAGTTGGTGAATTCCTAGTGTTAGGGATGAGGAGGGACAGAAATGTGTTATCTTTTTCTCATAATAGCAGTTGGACCCGTGTATTCCAAAAACGGAATAGAAAAGCTTTTGTCGGGGATTTTCAAAACAGAGTAAAACTTTCTTGTATGCAGAGATTTGATACTGGCCCACAGAGCTCTGTGTATGTAGCAAGTTTACTGGCTCTACTTAGTTCCTTTTCGGAATCCCATTCTAGACAGAAAACCATATTACTGGTATTTTGATTGCTTAAATTTATGCCTACGTAGAGGTCATATTTTCAGCACGGTGAATTTGAATGCTAAGTGGCAATAAGAAATGTGGTAAGGAATCACAGGGACATTTAAGGAGTGCTGAGGAACAGTTAAGGACCACTTAACTTAAGGACCACCGAGCGAGTGCTCGGTGTTAACAACCCTGCTTGATACTAAGTAATGCAAAACCCAAGGGGCTTGATCTGGTGTCTGTTTACCAGTGCCGGTCTTCCCAGTAGCCCTAGATTTCATCTTTAATGATGATGAATTAATATAGATTTAGGAGATGAGTGGGAAAATCTAATGGTGGTGAGCAGTACCAACGGGAGGAGCCGAAGGGTGCATGTGGGTGTGATTTGTGGTGTTTGTTTTGTTGTTGTTTTTGTTTTGATTTTTGAGTTGGAATGGCATTGTTTATGCAGTAAGTGGTTATGGAGAACTGAAAGAAATTTTACTGAATGAAAAATTATCATGTAATTCATGATTCCTCACCAATATAAATATGATGTGCATGCTGTAAATACTGTGCAGTCTTTCAGACTCTGTATTATCTAAATACTTTATTCTCTTTCCGTTTCAAACATATTACAAGCCAACTACATTTCATCAAGTAGCCTGGAAAATGCTCACTAAAAATTGATGTCAACCCTTTGAAATTTTGTTTGGAGGGCGAATTATGGAGCCTACATAACTCCAAATGCCTGCCTCTATTTTAGGATGTTCCTGTCACTGTACCACAGTACTGGGCTGAGGCACCTTAGCAGGTGACCCTGACATCACGTTAAAAGAACTTAAACACTGCAGAAAAGCAAATGTGGCAATCGCCGGGAAAGGCGTCTGATATCAAATGCTGTTGCAGTGAAATCCATGCCCAAATGCTTCTTGCATTCCTTAACAGAGAAATGATGTATTTACTTAAGTAAACAGACATAATTCTATTAAAGCAAATTACAGTTGAACTCGGATTTGTGCAGGGTGAAGGTCTGGCTGGTGATGTATTAATTAAGTGCTCTGGAGACATTCAGTGGGAGAGCTGAACCAGGGCATACAAGAACAAATTAAAGTATATGAAAGAACCCTGCTGTGCCAGAATAGTGTTGCACCTTTGCACGGAATGCTCATCAGCAAATCAAAGCTGAATATTTGCAATTGGACAGTTCATTAATGTGGCCACTGTGGTATGCAGGCAAAATGGTTGCTGTTACTGGGTGAGCAACCCCTCAACTGTGAAAGGCGNNNAAAAAAAAAAAAAAAAAAAAAAAAGAGTGCGGGGGGGGGGGGGGAGGTCAGGAATGCATCATCTCTGTCATAGCCACAAAAAGGCTACATTTGGAAATAGCTTAATGTGGATGAGTGGAAACCCAGAAGCCCTCTTGGCTGGGTGGTATTTTTTTTAATTTTTTCTTTAGTAGCTTTCCTGAGTTAATCCAGCTTCATCCATCCGGATCCTGATGTGTGCAGGGTTATGAGGAACTTCTGTGTTCATGCTGATTGCCCAGTTCCAGCTGTGACTTAGACACTATAGAGGGTGAAAAGAGTGTGGAGGAGGGGGAAGAATAAGTGCTGACAGCAAACACTTGACCCCCCCCCCCCCCGCCGCGCCGGC